>KZ308597.1:497567-709565 GCA_000376725.2 Ladona fulva
GTACATCAAAATATTCTGAGGCATTTCAATAGATAGAACAATAACAACGGCAGGTGTACAAAATGATCATAATGGATTACGTTTAATGCTGATTGATGAAAATTATTTTTATTGAGAATTTGAGATAATGGTACGTTACACTTTAGCTGAGGAAACTGTTAGAATGCACCGCTTGTTTTATAGAAACGTACTTCAATATCAAATGTGTTTACCTATCTCGTATATTTTCCTGATTATAGTTTTCTTGATTATAGTTCAGTTTTATGTTTTTCTTAAACAAAAGATATACTGATTCCAGAGTAGAATATGGATTCAAATTGTAAATATCGGTGTTTGCAGAGTTTATGTGAATAGTAAAACGCGAGCGAATGCAAATTAAGTTAAGAGGAAGAATTGCAGAACTATACTCTTATATCGCAATTTTTTCGGTAATTTTTTACGCTACGTTCATGCAAATCATCACTTACTACATTAACGCACAGAAGATCATCGGGGAAACCAGAGTAATCCAAGATATGTACTTAAGTAAATACATGAAGATGACTGTGTCAGAATAATTATTTTTCAGACATATATGACCATAATTCATCGAAATTACTCACAGGTATTGCCAATATTTTCAAATACACTTACAGTGTTCGGAACAAGATATTTTGTAGATTATTGATGGGCTAGTTATTTCCGCTGCAGGTCATGTAACGTTTGAATCGCTACATGTACCGGTAAAAACATAATTTGCTTTGTAAAGGTTTTTATAATTTTATATCTATGAATTTCAGTTTTGAAATTTAAAGAAGAATATAAGTTACAACGCTAGTAAAATAACTGCCCTACAAATACTAAAATTAATAGTGTATGGATTTTAAAAATATATATATTCTCTGAGTACTCTCGAATTCTGAAAGGTTTTAACAGAAATTATCCTCAAGAAAGGCTTTTATTTTAGTTTCATTTTGAAGTTTTACGTTTGAGGTCCTTAAAATAATACCGCTTCGCATTTTAGTTGTTTGTATTAGAGATATAATTTGCGTCACTACCCATACATTTTCGGGAAAATCCGAAACTTGCATTTCTGTTAACGTCCGCATGTCGACCTTTTCACGTAAACAATTACTTTCGTATCCCGGGAGAAAGGAAAAAGAAATCACGAGAGCTGTCGAGCACCACGGTCCATCGAAGATGGCCAGAAATCAAGAGAAAGGCGGAGCGAGTGATTTGGGTATTCTTCGGCGCAGACTTGGCGGTCGAAGGTGGGCGGCGAAGTGGAACGGACGAGAGATGAACGGTACGTGGAGAAATGGATTTGGATGCAGAGATAGGCAAAAGGGTGGAAGTTTGAGTGTGCGTGGGGGAGAGTCAGAATGCGTGCAAGGAAGGAATAACGAAGGGGGAATGAAGGCGGTGTTTGAGTTGGAGTTTTGAATTGCAAATGTCGTTTTGGGGATAGACTGCGACGGCAGCCAAGAATGAGGGAATGAGAGTTTCCCGCGGCACCGAGGGACTCAGGAGGTGAGTGAGTTCTTGGGGAGGAAAATTCGATGTCCCTGTTCTCCATACACTGGAATCCTTAAGCCTTCCAAGAGAGGCGGAGACGGTGAAGGCAATTGGTTGAATGGGAAGAGACAATTAAAAAGTTGGAAGGGAAAGAAATGCATGCGGTCGATTGCAAAAGAGGCCATCATTTCATTAAAGTCACTCGAGTCGGGGAAACTTTGTACATTTGCGTAAACAATAAATCCTGATTCGACTTTAGCCGATACTTCATTCAGTTTTCGTCTCTCCGGAGATTTAATTCAGGCGAAACGTAACGAAATAAATTCCCGGAAACTATTCCCAGATCCTCTATTTCCAAGGAAGCCTCGTGTTTTAGACCATCAATTCGTAATACCACTTAAAGCGTTTTTGAGTGTGTGAAGTCATTCTGACTCCTTTAAAACTCACAAAATATAAAATGGAAATCTTAAAACTCTAGAAATAATCCGCATCCTTCAGAAAAATTAGTCTTCAGAAAGTTGTAAGTTATGTCAAATACGACATGACATCGTAAAAGATTTATCAAAGCTAAAGATCGAATAAATGTAATAAGTATATACAATAGTAAGTCTCCTCTCAGCTTAGGAAATTTCAATACTTTTGTCCTTGATGATTTTCTGAGTATAAACGTATAGAAACAACTCTGTTTACAAACATATATTTAATTTCCATAACAGTAGATATGTACGCGATTGTTGCAAAAATAATGCTGGAGATGCAGCGTATAGATAACTTACTTTGGTTATGCTCTTAATAATGGACAACGAGTAGATATATTTATTATTTTCCTAAGAAAAATTGTGTATATGATATATCTTTAATAGCTAAATACAAGTGCTCTGTTACTTTTCGAATGTAGAAACAAAAACGTTTAATTTACGAGCTCACCCAACTATCCACCAATTCGATTGGTTAAATAGCAATCGCAGTACACAAAATCAAAATTCTGAAGAATATTTGCGGCATATAAGATACAAAGTATGTATATAAGTAGATATAAGCATTTGCAAATTTTGGAAACTGTTTTTTCAAACAGTTTTTCATAAACAGAAAATCATGCAAAACTCTCTGGGAAAAGATGTTGAGACTACCGTTAAATTCAGTGATATGTATAAAAAAGGCAGAAGAATACTAATAGAGCTCTAAATACTAGAATGACATTTCTAAGAACGAATGTACCATGCTGCTGCAATTTTAGTTTTGAATTGTACAATTTGTCCAAACTAAGCATTTACTAATAAGAATATATTATGCTTTGTGTAGCAATATAATTAAATAATTAATTTTGATACTTAATATTAATGAAAGTACTTCAAAGTTTTCCTTATATCAATCCTTATCCCACATTTTGAATTATTGTTTTTTTTACAGGAAACGTCCTTCTTTCGAATAGAAAGAGAGGGTTTATACAATCATAGATAATACTTATTAGAAACAATAAAAGTCCTATTTTACTACTTGAACTATAAGGTGAAAATAAAAAAACATTAGGAAAATGGGTTTCTATTTCGAGAAGACTGAATGGTGAGTAGATAATTAAACCGGGATTTTTTTTAACTCACAAAGGAACACCGTATTGTTATATTCATTCTCTGGGAAAATTTGTCTTGGACCGCGTGCTGAAATTCCCTCTATCAATTTAGAGGAAAATCTCCCAGTAACGATGTACCAACTCAGAATCCCTGCATTCACATGCAAGCCTCAGTTCCATTAGCGAAAATGTTTCTTTTTCCCACCGCGACCTAAATATAAGCCGACTGATGCCATACAAATCGGTCAAGTGAGACTGAATTTTTATTGGGGTGACAATCTCAATGGAAAAAAGCTATAAATTTATTTTAGATCGGAGAAATAAGACTAAAATATTTTGAAACATTCCAAAATTTGATGGGAGCGAAAACCCTTTCATAATTAGCTTTACCTGAGGGACGAATCTGTATTTCGCGATACTAAAATGTAGCGTTTGGGGGAATCTCGTGTGAAGAATCGTGACAGGTTGTAACAAAACTTTAATTATAACTTAATAAAGCAGACAACTTTGAATAAGAGCGCTTAAAGTAACGCTTCATTCACTCATATTTGTTGTAACGTAGTATTGCTATTTTGTTTGCAGCGAACGTAAGGAGAATTACTTTGATTCATACTTAACTGCAAATTTATTTAAGAGTAAATATATATTATTCTAAAAGTAGGAAGCTTAATAGATTATAAATATTTTATGTACCTCTTAATGTTATATTGCAAGTTCATAAGATTAAGGATCTATTTTTCATTGATTTCACTCATGTCTACATTGTTAATGGATAGTTAGAGAAATAGCCAGTGTTAAGTGTCCTTAATTTCTATGCGTTAAAAACCCGGTAAGGGGTAGTACTACCATTCATGTAGTTTTCGCCTATCTGATAAGTTCTACTGATATTTTTCTAGAAATGGGAAAAGGATAGATCACCTTTTAACGAGATCGATTCCCGGCAAATTAATGGCTAACGTAACCCTAAAATATACTTCTAGGGCGTACATACAAAATCTCTAAAGCGTTGATAGCGATTATATTTATGGTCAAAGGCATTTTTATGGCCGTTATGTTACCTAAATTCGAAGAGAACACCTTTCAAGTAGTACTAGTAGTATTGCTAAAAGTATCTTGCTGTGTTTATTTCGCATGTAGGCCTCCACTGGGAATCGAACTGACGACGATTACAACGAAGTCGAACGCTTTGCCCACTGAGCTATTCAGGAGTCAATTCGCTGCATAAATGAATTTCTTCCTCTGGTGATACGAGACAAGCCGGCAAGGAAAATGGAATGTAAAATGTTCGTACTCCAAATTCCATACTAAATGGCTGATTGAGGGTAGACGTAGATATATTTAAAAAGTGAACGATTCTCTTCAAATTACTCCATTATTTTATCATTATTTTGATTTTATTATTTTCAACACCTTTCTTGCTTCTTCTCCATAAAATGACAGGTTTAATACTTAAGGATAACTTCAAGATTGAGCGGAATCATTAATGTGGATACTACTAATGATTAATTTCCACACCGTGCGAAACAATTTTGATTAAAAGGAAAGTTAAAAAAATCAACAAAGTTGACGATTTCCAAGTTCAAATGAAAAGCTATTTGTAGGTTGGATTAGACATGAATTGGTCCTGAGAAATGAAAATTTTTTCGAGAAAAGTTCTGTTTTCTTTGTCACGTAGGAATTTATTGCGCTCAGTGTTGATTCCTCAGTATTAATTTAACGACAGTACAATTGCCTAAGAGGTTGATCCCAAGGGAAGCAGCAGTAACCTCACATCATCGGCCGTTGACCTTTTGGATACATATTTGAACGCTCACTCATTGGTAGAGTCCACAAGATCAGCTTCAATTCGCGATCAGAGCACATAGTATGCGACCTCCGCCGACTTCCTCTTCCTATCTCCACCGCGCTCGGCGCCCTGCCCCCTCCCCCCCTCAGCCCCCTCCACAGCGCCCCCATTTAGAGTCTCCCTTCCGCTGACCCGTGAACTCTTAACCTCTTCAACTTTAGCGGAATTTATCCGACGTGAAGGAGAAAAAGTCCCTCGGCCCTTCTATCGCACAAGCTTAACGTGCTACGACTGGAAAATTGTTGATTAAACCAAGTTATTTAAAAACGGCCAGCGATATTTTTTTTCGGAACCACTCGGATGAGATCGTGCTCGCCCAAAAAAGGGGAAAGTTGTCTAATGGGATATCCATTCTGTGGGCGCTTAACAGCTGCTCTGCAGCGGCGTTTTCAAGTCGCTGATCCTTTTTTCATCAAACTTACCTCGTGGTTTTTTTTCGAGTCAAATGAACTTTAGATTCGCATGGAAATAGCTGACGACGAGTTTTGGAATATTTTTTTACATTCTCTGAATACATTATATTCTTTCAGCACACTTCATGCCGGCTGTTACTCCATAGAGTATTTGAATTTCAAGAAAAATCTTTAGTTCGCTGGATTTATATTAGAAAATCAAGGGGATTTTTCACAAATCTTTACATTATTGCTAGCTTTGTTCAGTCACTGCTTTAAGGTTCAATATTCTTGCTAAAATTATAGTTTTTTTTTATTTAATACCCATATAAAGCGGGAATAAGTTAACGCCAAATGTAAGAAATCAACCTATATCTCTATGTTAACTCGAATGCCGCAGAGGTGCCGATTTCTGCATGTCACAGTTTATTTAATTTACTGTTTTCTATACAATAATAATTTACTGTTTTCTATGAATAATAATTTTGTTGTCACATAAGCAGATGAAAAATTTATATCTCATAATCTCTTTGCTAAACCAATCCAGTCGAGGTATAGGGAAGAAGATGCATCTTTGTTAAGTCTAATCTAAAACTGTGTCTAAAAGATGAGGAAAATTCACTTTTGGTCAATCCTATGTGACATTTAAGTAAAAGAAAGTTATACTTAAAGATACTTTTCGGGTATCCTATCATCTCATAGACACTTTATTCTATTGCAATTGGAAATTAACCTAGTAACCAAATCTTTTTTCAACCACGGATTAGTATTTATTTATGAATAAATATCAATAAAAAGGAATACATTTTTGAAACTGTAGCCAAAGAATAGGTTTTATGAAGTTTATCTCGTATTAAAGGGTCTTAAACACTAAGAAACTGAGTTTTCTTTTTCAATTCATACCTTTCATTTCCTACTCTTACTTTCTATTGGTGGAAACCTGACGATTCCATCTTCAGTTATAGTAAAATATTAGGAATTTTTACTACGGAAGAAGATAACTTCTTGCTAATAATTATCATTACATTTTAATTGAAATCGATGAAAATTAGAGTGCAATATTTTTTAAGATGGCTAGCACCTAAGTTTTGGACGAAATTGCTTGTTGACATTCCACCCAAAACTGGAATGAAGATGAAATATGAAGTGATTATTTTCCCATTTCCATAGAAATTCGTAATTTCCACTGTTGACAAAATGCCACGATGAGCATGAACCGCAATTACCCTTTTAATCATCGACAGCATTTGCAGAACGTACGCACAATAATTGGCTTCTGATTCCCAGATTGAACATTCCTACGATTCAATCAAAATATTCTCCCCTGAGATTATGGAGAAATAAATGTTTCACGCCTTATCCGTGTTATTTGTGCTTTCCGTAGATCAACTCTAAGAGTTACACGAGAGCTATGTATATTTCCTCTTCGAATTTCATTGCGAAGAGGAAGTGTGTATTTTGATCTGTGAAGATGTGAGAATATTATGAGTTTAATGTAGCTAATATGAGGATACATTTTACGTGAATTTTGCGAAAATAAATTAAGAGAAAGAAAATGCTAAATAGGTAATTTATTCCAAATTCTAGTAATAATAAGGTAAAAATAATTATAAGTATATAATAAAAAGTAAACATTTTAACAAATATCTTTGCTTAATTCATTGATATTTTGCGTATATCTTGTGGGAGCCATTCGCAACAATATTGTAAGATGACGATTTGTCAAATGTGGACAATATTTCGTCATCATGAACTCCTATATTTGTCTATCATTCACCGAATACCTAAAATATATCAGTTGCCTAGTTAATATGATAAAATGTAGCCAGAATGTCCTGTAATAAATATCAGATTTCAATTTACAATGGGAACCACACTTAACCAAGGTGTTACTACGCCCACCACTGCTATATAATCTCAATCTTACCCGTGATAAAGTTTTATCCTTTTCTACACTAAAATTATGGAAAACACTTTTCCGTTTTATGATAATTATTATTAAAATTTCCTTGCACTGTTGAATTTTCCCGCTTAGTTTGAGTATTTTGGAAATACATATTACATTTAACAGCTAAGATTCGATTTTAGCAAAATGTGTGTAACTTAGATAAATGAGGAACCCTCCCTATTTCTTAGGTTCAGCTAGGTAAGACTGTCCTACAGCTATACTACTTAATAAACTCCTGTCACTCTATATATCTTCCGCAACTTCACTTTCTCAGGCCACTTCATGCATTGCATTCGTCATGTTCTTAATGTCGTTTCCTTTCAGTTTCTCATCCATCGCATTCGCTCTGTCTCCTCCTCTCAAACCACAATCGTACTCTTCATACTCCATCTTTATCAATTTACTTTCAGCCATTCTTTGCATCTAAAGTCTCGTTACCAAGCAACAAGATATGCACTTTACCTAACTTCGTCTCAATTTCGGCGAATCCTAAAATTTAATTAATTTTTTACAAAGTATTTTTCTTTTGTGCTATGACTTTTCACAAAGTAACACCTGAATATGTTAATTTCATATAAGAAATGACAACATACTACCTGTTACTCATTTACGAGCGCTCGATACCAAGAATTTAAATCAGGCCTTTTCGTCCACTATTTGAAAACTTTCAATTAGAGTACAAATAATACCAATATTTCATCAAAAATGAAACAAAGTTTAAAAATCGATGCCCATTTCTAATTCCATAGAAAGACGACAGAGAAACCCGAAATAATTCATAAAAAAACGTAGTTATTAGTCTCCAGGCCACAAAAGAACATCATTTCTCCACCCCTGGAAGAAAGAGCTTCTCAAAATTCCGGTATCTCGAATTTTCTACCTGCGAACTTCAAAATTTCGTTTTCCCATTAGCTTATTCAAGAGGGGTTTTGACATAAACAGAGTTTTCGGAGGAACTTGAGAGTTTTCAAGGAGAAAGATTGTAAAGATTTTAATTATTTGAGGCATCATTCGCATAATATCTGGGAAGAAGTTGAATGACTTTCAGACTTAATTTAGTTCTCGACTCCCCAAAATCAAAACCGAATCCAGCGTCTTACGGAAATATTTTAATAAAAGTTGGTAGCTTTGAGAAATAGTTAAATCTCTCACGAAATCGAATAAAGTCGGGGCTGCAACGAGCAAACAAAGGCTTAGATATTAATTTCTTGATAACGAAATCATAAAAGGATATCATTTTACGGATTACTAAAGATCTGCGTCGCAATTCGAGGCCTTGGGTTCGAATAAGGGAAATTTCCCATTGACTCTGTAGAGTGACTCTCATTGTGTAGCTCTTCCATTAGGCGTTCAAAGTGGAAGCTGGATACACGTATCTCTAACCGACACTTCAAATTCTCTGCAAGAAAGCCCGGAGAGCTTGAATGAAAATGTTGGCGCATTCTGACATTTCAGCTTAAAACAAAACTGCCGCGATCGATTTAATTTTATGCATGCAGCACTCATAAATTAAAAATAAACCACAAGCTGTAAATTTAATCCATTATTTGTTTAATTTAATTCATGTATGATCAACTACGTGAGTGCATTAAAACATGACATGACACGCATTCCTTTACAACGCTTTTAAAATTTTTCATTAATAAACAAGTGGTAAATACTAATAATATATTGCATACACATGAAAATGAATGAGGAATGCCATAATCCATCAAATGGGAGAGTTAAATGATTTTTAACATGTCTTCAAAACAATAATACATATGTATTTAAAAATTTGGAGTGCAGGTAGTAACGAAATAGCAATGATCCTATTGTTTATTTTGCAATGCGTATTAAAACTACAGCCAACTTATAAGCCCGAGATATTCGAGTAAACAGTGTCATCGCGGAATTAAATGCATCGAAAAACCCTTTAAAATTAGAATGTAATTACCTACTCAAAATCTCATTAAAAGTCACTTGACCATCTGCTGTTCACAAACATTTTCATCCATTCCACGACTACAAAATTATAGATCCAAAATTAATGAGCTATGGATGCTTAATAAAGCAAATAATAAATATTTTATTATCGAAGTTTCAGCACCCTATCAACCTTGGGGATAGTCATTTCACGCTTTGCTTCTCACCCTACATAAACTCTCGGCCTGTTTTCCTTCCATCCCTCATACCTCAGCCCATGAAAGTTCTGCAATTCGCTAAAAGGTTCGGCAATCTACGATGAAATTTATGGTCCTCTAACTTAACCTTATAGCGCGCTATATTGCTTATGCGATAAAGAATTAGAAATAGATAAATGAGGCCCGTTCTCTTATTCAATCCTTTCCCTTCATTTCCTCCGCGTTAATTTCTTCCGTTACACGTTGACCCTTGGAAAATACTCATTTTCTCTGAAAATGAATTCACTCCTTTGTTCTCCTCGTGACACTTAATGTCGATGTTTCGGATTCCGATATTTAACGCGAATCCGTAGTTTTTGCAGTGATCTTCAAAAAATAATGTTCCAGTATTTGAATATTGTGCATGCCTTACTCTTGTAGAGCAAGAAATGTAAATCTTGGATCTAAATTCCAGTTTACTGCATCATACACCTTCATGACCTTATACGTTTTCAAGGGAATACATTATATCGTAGAGCGAGGGAATCAAAATATTTTTGGTTGGTTGAGTGGTAGAGTAGAGGTAGAGTGGTAAAAAGGATCTCCAACCATGACATAGTTTGTACTGTGATTAATAAGTAATATATGAATATACAATGTTATTTTCAAATGTAGTAAGGGTATGATTCGCGGTAACCTTGCTCATGAGAATTCGCGGAAACCTTCTTCACAACTTTATGTCCGTAATATAGTAAATTATATACTTTCCTATCGGGATTTATTGGTGAGTGAACTATGGTTATGAAACATTAGAGTACACTTAACTTGCTCATTTATGATAATACAAATATTTCTTGGAACTGAATGAAATTATGCGCTCATAAAATAAGATTTCATTCCAAATTAAAACCGCTGTCCTCGAAAAGTGTCCACCTTCATTATATAAATCTGGAAAATCAAAATCAACCACTTGTTCCATTCCGAAAGATTCCGATTCGGCAAAATCTTCCGATCCATTGCCCCCGGCCTATTCGCCGAATCTCCCAAATATTTTTTTTATCTGGAACGCTACCTGGCGGAAAAATTCAAGGCGTTTCTTCGCCCTTTCGAAATTTTCGGGCAACCCTATTCAATTTATCTCCCACGCGAGTACTTTAGTACCTCGTTACGCGGGACAGGTCTTTGGAGCTCATGAAATTCTCATCTCGGAAGCCGCACATCTCTTCGCCGTGTCTCTGAAAACTCGGATGGGAGTCGGAGTGGGCAATTACCAACATCTCTTCGTGCACCGCCATAAGCACAGCCCCCAAATGAACTGCCGGGAAGAAGCTTTGCTTCAGGAATCAATGCAAAGAGAGAAGGTCGCGGAAAGCGGTCAGCAGGTGGATGTTTAGGCTAAAGTGGAAAGGAAGGCCAACCTACGGGGATTGTCAAGAGGTTCACCGCCTGTTCCTGAGGTAACTGGGTTTCGGGGTTTCTGGGTGGAATTTAGGTCGCGAAAAACATCCCCTTTTGTCGATTGAGCGATTGGGGAAACATGAAAAGCAATTACCTCCGGCAGCCGGTCGTGCGTGCTTCTTTCATAAAGGCGATGCTGGAGGAATTAAAATGTCTCGTTGAATGATACAGTCCCTTAAACACGAACTACGCGCGCCCTGGCTCTACCCTAAACTTTGCAGGTAAATTTACGGGAACAAAGCTAAAGCAAGGGAACGTGACCTTCCCTCCCTCGCTATGGGTATGAACGTGCGAATATTGTCTCTCTCACGTGCTTTTTCTCTCTTCCAATTCTCCATGTATATGTCTGCAGTGACGTAACTAAGGTAAGGTCGATTATGGCCCTGAGGTCGACTTGGCCTATGGTTACAATGTAAAATATTTTGCCTCTTATGCGGGGTTTAACTATAAAAGCCATTAGGCGGTGGCAGATCCTCGTTAAATTCGAATGCGACGTAGTTTTCGAGTAAAATTAGACATTCCGAACATTTTTATATTCGGGGAGAGAGAGGCTGTGGAGAATGTTCCCCATGGATCCAGCATCCTTTCTCTACGCCAGTACTAATGAATGCATATTAATGCTCTGCATACCGTAATTATGCATATCCGAACGAGTGTGTACTTATTGCGTACGAAAATTCACGCAGTGTAATCACCTTTTTGAATGCGAGATACTGTTAACGAATGTATTTCTCCAAAAGAAGTTGAGAATTTTACTCTTAATCGATCTACATGTAACTTGATCATGTTAAATTTAATATGTGAGGGAAATACAGCTGGTTTGAATATGGATATATCAAAGATGAAATTAACGATGATATAATTGGTGCTAATCTAAAATGAAAAATCAGTAAGTGCTACTTTGCGCTGCATTAACCCGGGTTCATGAGTTCACGGTGAGTTAAAGTTGCGAACGCCCAATTATTGATAAAATGCGTTCCTCGATTCAAGTATATATTTTTGTAACCCAGGATTTAAATAGCACTACATACACCATAGAACAGAACAACTACATTAATTCACTTATTTGAGAAATGTTCTCTCCTGGGATGGGAGGTATGAGAGGTGAGTATCGAAATAGAGTAGCGTTGGCCAAGGAAGCTTTCGTGATGCGAAGGAAGCTGATAACTAGAGGTCATGAAATGATTAGTGCAAATCCTCGGTGCTAAGTGTTTTGCTGATTGGGTGTAAAAGGTTTACCTTAAGGAAGGAACGCATTAAAATAATATAGGCCTTCGAGATGTGGGTACGGCGTAAATTGGGAGAAAATGTAATTTGGGTCGAAAGAAAAAGAAATATAGAGGTACTAGAGATGGCCTGGGAGGAGAAGGTTTTAATTGAAGTAATTAAGCGTCGACAAGGGGAATGGGTGGGTCGAAGTTCCAGTTGAGAGGGATTGGTGAAGAATGATATTGAGGGTAGAATGCAAAGGAAAAGGCAGAGAAGAAGGGACAAAATATGTTAGATACATGGGTGGTCTAATTCACCAAGAGAAGAAAGAAGTTGCCCTGAATAGGAAATGTTAAAGTACATGAACCAACCGAAACATATAACACTAGTCGTAATCGTCATGAGATTATATATGTGCATAGAGAAGTAATGAGACATGAAAATTTCTGTGGCAGATTAAATGTCAAATACTTTTTCCTGGATCACGAGCTGCATTAATATGAAACTACTCCGTCTAATTAGAATCGGGAGAAAAGCATATTCTTTTTTTACACTTTCATAAAAATATTCATTTAGTTATTTGCAAACTTTGGAGCTATGCGCCACATTTCCATATTGATCCGACAGATGCAGTTAAATAATCACATTTCCTAAATATATAACATACCTTTTTACTTTTAAAGTAAAAAAGTAGGGTACGATTCTTCTATAGAATTTGTAAAGCCCCCATAGTAGAAGTTTTGATAATTGTTGGGGACAAAATTAAAATGATGATGAATGAAATGCAATCGATAAATTGAACTCGTTGATATTTCCCTGGAAAAATATAAGCTAATCTAAATACCAATTTTGCATAGTTACCAATAATACATAATGTTTGATCCCTGCAGAATGAAAACTGATGAGGCTATTGTTTGCAGAGAAATATAACAGTAATATGTATCATTTGGTATTGAATGAGTACAGGCATTCTATTTTTTTATTACATCCCAGTGTCTGACAACTTCCACAATATCCATCTTAATCATCAGTTTCCTTTTCCCCTCAAGATATTCCTTTTTCCGAAGACTTCCGGTAATCTTCTCTCTTCTTTTAAAATAAAAATAAATATAGAGTCTTCAAACCAACCTAAGAATCGATCACTCTTTTAGTACTTTTTAAGTATCTGATCGAAGGTTCCTAGTCTATTTAGTATACTCCACATTTCCTTAGGGTGTCCTTAAGACACCTGTATTTCTTGTCCAGCCTAAGACTACATAATGGAAGGATTCGTCCGAATTTGTCTTTTGTGCGCGTATAAAATGCCTCATCATCACCAGAATGGATTTGCCTTGGGATGGATTTCAGCTGAACATTTCGAAACTTTTCTATTTTGTCTGCTTTTTCATTTCCAGGTAAGTTTTGTTTTCCTTCAAATCTATTAGCATATTGAATTTCCGTCTTCCTTTCCTGCGTTTTCTTCTTTCTTTTCCTTTTATTATTGTACAGAGTAGGCAGTCATGCCTCATGGCATGTCCCAACCAGTTTGCCTTCCTTCTTCCTATAGGGTCAATGATTGATCTTTTCTCCTCAATCTGTTCCAAAACTTGGTCATTCCTCACCTTGTATTTCCATCTCATTTTCATCATCTTTCTCCTTAGCCACATTTCAAAACTCTCAAGATACATTACTTCTGCTTTTCTATGGATCCAGGTTTCTGATCCATATAGAATCACACTCCTTATGAAGCATTTTGCAAATCTTTTCCTTAAAGTAATAGGTATTTAGGCAGTTAAAGAAGCTTTTAATTTTTCAAAAGCTTTCTCTCTCATGGGCATTCTAATCCTAATTTTCTGAGAAAGATTGTATCTGCTCTAGTCACTGAACATTTAATATGACATTAAATTTATCTTCTTCTTTCCCATTCCTCATAAACTTTATTTTATTTATATGTATTTTCATTACACACTTCTCTTAAATTCCTCATGTCATTTAAAATCCGGCCGATTGTAAAATACGAACAAGAATTCGTTTCTGAAGTGCACTAACATTCTTTGATAGTGTTTCACAGTGCTTAAATTACGTGTTGTTGTTCTCACGTAAGACATCTACTGAAAAATTAGTAGATGGGAATTAGAGTGCGGGATTTCTATAAGGATGGAAATAGGAAAAAATAGTAGTGGAGAATTTCTGAAGATGGATTTCAGAAACTGAAAATAAAATAAGAAAAGTGCCTTAAAATAGGGGGAAGTTATATTGCAAATTGGATTAAGGTCCAAGATTTTATGTAAGAATAAAATTATTTAAAAATGTTTCTTCATAATTTGTTAAGTACCAACATGGTAATCACTTAAGAAACTCGCCTAGTATTTATCTCTAATGCTGCTCCATGTTACAGGTCAATTTACCTAATTCATTTAATAATTTCAATAAGATATTTCACGAATTTCATTCGATCAAAGAACGATATTAATGTTATCATTATATTAAACATATTACAATAAGGCGTAATGGCCTACTGGCAACCTCTTCATAATGATTCAACGCTCGAAAACTGCCTTGCCAAAACATAAACATTTCTCCTACTATAAACATTTAAGGTACAAATTTGTTGATGATTGATCAAGTTTATTTATAATTATTCATCACCAATTTAAGGTGCGATTTAACATACTAGCAACTCCCATATCCATTAAACTGGCAACGTTGATGGAAATCAAGCCGCAGAGGTAACACGATTACTCAGAAATTCCCGGCTTTATTTTGCTATCTCAATGCAGGAAATATTTACTCAAGCTTGCAATATCCGGGTATTAAAGCAGCCGAGCATCAGAATTTTGTATAAAATAGACACTTTCGATAAATACCGTTTTCAGAGGAACATTTTCTCTCAGTCTTATATGGAATCAAAATATATATAAAATATTTTGTGCATTAATTAACGATTTTACCTCATCTCATTCAACATTATAAGAAGTAATTAAAATGACGATTTGCTTCATCATTAATCATTCCCAGTTTTAGAAATCGCGAAACTTTTAATTCAGATTTTCTTGCCATCAGGTATCGATTATTAGACATCCATTTTAGCCAATTTCTCAAAGAGGTTACTCCAGAGTTAAAAAATTGGCTGGACGAAATAAATAAATAGGTATTACCTGACAATGAAGTAAAACCTAATATATTAATTTCAGTTGGTTAGTTATCAATTAAATCTTCTGATTTTTTTCGAAGTTTCAATTCCTTTTTTCGTAATCTTTAATATAAAATTCCAATTTAATAATGGTATTAATTTAGAGTAAAAAATAGTATGATCGATATGGTTTGTCTTTACTTTTTGGAGTTTCTTTTTGGAGAATAAATTTAAAGGAACACTTGATAGTTTGCACAATTGTTTGGGCAAACGGTTTCAACTCATACGAGACGTAATCATGTTGATGATCAGGTGAACGTTCAGGGAAACTATAGTTCCGAAATAACAGTATCCAATAATTTTCGACAAATTTTTATCAATCAGGTTCGTATCCTATATCATATAAATACTGAAAATTTTGTAACTTAATTTCCAAAATTTAAAACAGGACCATTCAAAAATCGTATGCTAGATATACAAACGATCGTCATAAATGCAATCTTTTTTAGCCGTACTAACAACAAATAAAAGGGTTATCTTTAGTATAAGATTCCCTTTGTGGAGTATATTTAGACCTAACCGAATGAATCCCTTTAACTCAACCAGGATGATTTTTTTCTGGACGCCCGATACGAGTCCATAAATTTTGTAGCAACCAACTTATCTTACCCAGTAACGCATTCTGGTGACATTTTACAGTTTTGGAGAGAAAAAATTATATATTTGAGAGATTTTACTATTGGGGTTGGACCTGGGATGATTAATTCAGACACAAGAAACCGTAGGTTTAGCCAAAATTTGTATTTGATTACTTCGGAATTATGCCTCCCTATTATATAACTCCGGTTGAAAAATATGTAGCATGGTGACGAAATTATCTCATTTTTCTTTACTGTGAGACATAGTTTAATAAGTTTTAGTATATGCTAAAAACTATGCCTCTAAAATACTTCATTTCATGAAAGTGATAAAGTTTATCCAATTTTTTTAAATCAGAATATACTCTCCGTTATTCAGTAAAAACGTAGTGTATAGTCCTAATAGTGAACAGTATGTATAATGCGTCAGAACATATCCCACAGGTAGCGGTAGAGTTCTGTCAACATTAACTTTTTTTATTTTGTATTCGAGCGCCTATTCACACATTTTTAGCAGGTAAAAATTGTAACGTTATTGTTTGAACAGCATGGTATAGGAAGGGCGAAAGTTTTAAAATGTGTGTGCTCTGGGCTTTGATATATTACATTGCTAGTTTAATACCCGTGCGTTATATTATTATTTGTTAACCGGAAAAATGAGCCCTCAATTCCATCCGTTTTCATAATTTGGGATATCACTGACACCTAGGACGAACGCAAACACCCATGTCCCAGTCCGGAAAAACCCGGTTAGCCGGGACTCAAACCCGGGACCTCAGTGCCAGAAAGCTAGCGATTCCATTAGCCCATTCCACCACCGAGGTCATAAAATGTATACCGTTTATGTTCTCTAATTCCGTGAATTGGAGAACATTCCGCGGTAGCAGTGTGTAGTACCCCAACGAATTTGAAGGACTGCTTCATTTACCATGCAGTCATAGGGAGCCTATCATCTTTTCTCAGCTTGCTTCCCGGAACCCCAACACGAAATCGTTATCAACGCCTCTTGCCATTAACTTCATGGAGCGCATCTTCCCTCAGTTACCAAACAAATGCAGCCACTCTCTGCGTGCAACGGTGAGCGCGAGAACCTTAGCAACCAAAACAAAATCTTGCGCACGCTGGAGCCTCGAGGGTAGCACTCATGGCTACGGAAGCGCGTAAGGCTTCGAGCCTGCAGTTTCCTCGGTTTACGGTAAGAGTTTGGAATTGAAGAAACCTAAGGAGCCCTCATTTCCGCTGCTTTAGTTATAATCGTGGTCTGGAGTCGGAAGTTGAGAGGCCCCGGACGTGTAGGTCGAATGGATGCCTTTAGGGCACCTCTTTGTGACGGAAACTCCTTTGATTTTCTCATCTCCTTCTGATGTTGCGAAATACATTTAATATCCTTATCGTCGGTGGGACCCGAGATTCGGGGAAAAAGCGCTAATTAGCGTGGCATCTGACTAATGCCTCATTTTCCCCCCGTAATTTAACGGTGGCGTAATAGGCTCTTAGGACCAACAAGTTGGGAATTGGAGGGAGAAATAAAAACCCCTCTGAATGAATGACTAACGCAAATTAGAACTTTATAAGGTACATTAAAATTTTCAGTCGTAAACGGATACATCGTATGTTCTTTTGGTAGCTAAAATATAGTGTTTTGCGAGTTTTAATGAAGATGTATACGATGGAATGCGAGAGGGATTTAACAGTATTCTCAATATTAATAAGGCTATCAAAAGGCTGGTTTGCTTGCACGGAACTCTGCGTGATTAAAGGTGCTCAATGTGGGGAACTCATTGACTCAAAGGCTCAAAAGGAATTTAAAATAATTTTGCTGACTTTAAAAGTTGCATTTGTTGAAAATTTGAATGACACGTAATGGGTTTTCCAAGAAAACACGAAGATTAAAATTACATTCTATCACCCATTTTATTTAAATAATTTTACTCAGAAATTTCAGTAGAAGTTGAGTCAACTTTATTTCGTAATTACAATAGAAAATATTGCCAACGTCGCACAAAATAAATGAATATACCAGCAAAACCAAAACATTACTATCGGGCATCCAACTAGGTTGGTAACTATGGAACATTTCCTGAAGACGTTTTACTGCATTTCTAATAGTACATGAAATCTTTATTTTAACCACTAAATCCTATTTATATTCTCATATAGAATACTTCATAATTAATTTGCATTTATAGAACCCTGAATTCTATGGAGACAAAAAAGGACTTGCATTTCATCTCAAACTGAATACCTGATTTCTGAACTGTGAAGAAAAATAAATCAAAATAAAGAGCAATGCTGCTATCCCCGACAAAATTCTTCATTGCCATTCCAAATATAATATGAGTACCCCTAGAAAGCGATACGAATCGGGATGACCATATTGGAAAGCGAGACTGCTTCGCATATAAAATATTTCAGGTATTTGCAAAATTAAGAAGTATGATTACTAAAAACCGCTGAAACCGTGGTATAAATAAACGTTAAGTGCTTTCCTTTCGGACTTACTGAGCTTAGAGTGGAGATTTTAATTTTTGTGAGAGGTGATTTTCCATTTTCCACGTGGAGGAAAAATTAAACTATCTTAAAGACTTGCAAACGCTTCCGACGTATACGCCATCAATGATTTATAAACACATGTTTACAGAGATAAACAAACTGCAGTGACTAGAAAATGGCATACAGGAATCGTGGAAACTATAGACGGGTAGTATTTATTAAATTTATCACTCGTAACACCACTTTCGAAAATGTTATTTTTGATTTCGGGGACGGGCGAAAGTGGAAGGTCGGAAGAAAGTGAAGCGAGTTGTGGGAAAAGGGTTCACAGACGAAGGTCAAGGATCCACAGAATTCAGATAAAAACAGGACAGAGAAACTCCAGGTGCTAAAGTCACTTCGCTCAAGTGCACATTTTTACATTTGGGGGCGTCGAAATTCCTGATTATATATTTTTAGCTTCCAACCTTCCTTGAATTGCGAATTAGAACCGTACCAGCTTAAAAGCTCAAATGCGCAAATATGGTGTCCAATTATTAAATTTCATATGCTTTTATATTCCTGATTGGAAATGAAATTAATTTAAAGCAATTTTTCAAATGAAATAATTTTTCTTTGAATTCTAGTTTGGGCTGTTTGAGTCGAGATTGTAAATTCATGAATGATGAGAATAATGATAAATTACATAATTAATTAATTAGAGCCGTAGTAGGGGGTCAGTTAAAAGTGCCAGATAATTTTACGTAAAAAACAGTAAAAAATGATAAAATGAGTTGAGATAAAATAAAAGTAAACCGAAACTTTCAGATGTCTGAAACAAAAACAACAGAATCATCCTTTACATGTAAGCATTACTGGATAATTTCCAGAGAAAGTTTCTTAGTTTATAGCTCTCAGGGTTCCCATCAGGTTAATTAGTTAATAACCGAAGTTTCTATGGCGGAGTCAACCATCGAAACATCACTCTTTGACGTTATAACATATCAGAAAGCCCGAGAGCTATTCACTTATCATTTTGTTATATCTCTAAGTGATGTTTCGATCCTGCCTCCTCGAGTTAACTTGTGCATATTTTTTGACCCACTCTAGTTTTCATTTATGCATACATTAATTGATAAAATTCTCAAATGTATTCAGAAAACCATTTATTGGAAAACTTGAAATTTTAATATTTTTTTCATTGTCGTTAACAACGCTTATTACCACTTTACTACAATTAATATAACCTGTTGAATTGGAGCAGGAAAATCAATCTCAAAAGAAACACTAGATACTTCGTAATGTTTATGCATGCTCAAAAAGATACCTAATTCTGTTAGCTATCTAAATATATGTTTTATCCATGGTAAAATTTGTAAAACCGTGTTAATAGTAATGTTTTAATATATTATTTCTAAATCATAGAACTGCCTGGACGGAGTAACACGTATTTCGAACGATGGTGATTACAAGAAAGTTATTATTATTTTGTAAAGTTAAACGAAACGTGAAACTAAACATAGTTTCTACAATAAGGTAAAAAACAAAATTCAAAAAATAACGAAATTTAAATGGCACATACGACTGTAACGAAGGCATATCCGATTGCTTTTAAAAATAATAATAATTCAATGACTCCGAACACTATGTCCTTTGTTTAAAGAACAATACTATCAGTATGTATAATTTTGTATTGCTATTTAAAACTTCATCTTACATTTAGCTACCATATTATACTGCTTAGAGTCATTAATCTTTAAACCTGATTTGAAACAATTAAAGTATAGGCTATTTATAATGTATGGTATTTTGTGTTGATTCTGTTATTTTTATCATCACTAATGTGTCATCAAGGCTCGCAAGTAGAGCATCTGCCCGGAGAGTAGAAGACCAGGGTTTAATCCCAGTTACATTGATGTTTTTCACTTTTTTACCTGTATGCAATCGATTTAAATTCGTTACATGCTCGATAAATTTGATCTTAGTTTAAATTTTTACGGGATTCTCACCAGGATCAATATTTACTTCTGTCTGTACAGTATTCAGCCTGAAGTCTGGTTTGAGACTCATCACTCCACCATAAAAAGCGAAAAGCCTTGTAGAGAGGACTGAGGCGACTAGGAGAAATGGGGAGTGAGGTAGTTTGCCATAGCTTTCCTCAATGAGACAGAATGCTATTAGCGGAACAAGTCGACGTAAGTGAAGCACAATGGATCTACAGATACAATGGCTAACAAGTAATATTCAAATTATTCAGCATTACTCTTACCTCAGTGGCTTTCATATTATCAAAGCTATGAACTGAAAACTGAGATAAAAGTTAATGAAAGATACATTAGTCATTAGTATTTCGATGTTAAATTAATTGAAACGATTGCAATGAATAGAACGATCGTATGCCTTGAGATTGAGGAACACCTTTCTCACGTTTGGTCGATACTGCTGTTAGAAAAAGTGGCCTTGTTAACTCACCACCGCTCCTAAAGTTTTGAAGAGAAGGTGGACATCAGTGTAACTGCAACCTAAATGTAATCTAAGAAGAGATAATTAAGTGGTTTCCGGTAGTAAAGAAGAACGTGATAAAAAGTTGAAGCACTCCACGTCGATACATTGGGAAACTTTACATCTGAGAGGTCGATGGTGTTTCCTTACCGAACTTCAAACCAATTTCCTTTGTCAAGGTAATGTGAGATTTCCAGTTCACTCAATCGCCAGCACCTGCGACGGATTCTTTCATGTTTTGCAATTGCCATCAACGGTAGCATCACCGTTTGAAAACATTGTTAACAGAGCATATGTATGATATCCACTTTTACGTTAGTAAATCTTGAAATAGGTAAGGCTAAGAGCTGAACGTTATTTTCCTATTAAAGTCGTAAATATATGTGGCATTGGATATTATATAGCCAGAAATACTACTAGACCGTTGGAAACAGGAATGGAATTTGTAGGTTTATATACAATTATTTTAGTTTATTCCTATATAATGTTACATTCCCATAAATATTCCTTGCGGACAAAAATGAATAATGTGAACTTGGAGAAAAATGTAAAAATGAGCTTGAACGCTGCTTTTATGCGAGCAATTTCTAAGTCAGGGAACGATTCCTGGGAAAAACGCAATGGCAAGTCCACCTGTGAAATGTGAACTTTATATGTAAAAGGTTTCAAAACTGAAACAGAGAAGACATTCTTAAATTCTCAGAAAAGGAAAACAAAATGTTTCCTACAGATTTTTAATAGCAATAAGGTTTAGTATAACATTAGCTTCAGAGGTGCTGGAAAGGAATAGCGAACCGTTAGAAAATGCTGATGTTTAGCTAAGGATTATGGATGAAATTACATCCGGAGAAGTGAAATAGGTGCATATCAATAAAAGAGAATAATAATAAAAAAGCGTCTTTATTTACGGGCGAGATTGAGATTAATTAGTCTCTTCTTACATCTAACCCTTAGTCATTGTACATAGAAAGAAAGAGGCATTGGGAGTTAAACTAAAAAGAAGGCAATAAAAGAAGGAACTACTATATGGTTTAAAAAAAAAAACCTAAGTCTGCACTTAGGAAAAAAATAAACTAAAACCCTGCAGGAAAACACCCACGTGAAGGGGGGCGTGAAAATCCTGCGAAACCTACTGACAGTGGCGACTAAAAAAAATAAAATAAGAGGAGGGAGAGAATAAGGGAGAGAAGAAAGGTATTTGTTGTATTAAATAATTAAAGGCATGCAAGGATTACAAGGTGATGCTCGGAGGTATAATAGATAGGAGAGTGAATAGAGAAATGGATGGATACGAATCAATGCAAGTTATTCACATTCTGAGAAGTGTGATCCACCACTGCCATTAATAAATGCAAAACACTATCCATTTGCTTGTACTTAAATATTGTTTCTTTTGAAAAAGAAACTTTGAGGAAAGTTTTGCAATACGTAGAATTAACAAATATATGGATAGATATGGTACACACACGTATTCATAACTCTTGATGAAAAGGTCTTCGGAATTCCTACCTCTAATTACGAATCGCAAAATTTAATCTTCTTCATGAATTTATGAGAGCTTAATTTAGGAGACGCCTATCATATTCGAAACATTAAAGATGAGTTAGCAGAGGAAGCTGTAAATGACAACCGTGAAGTCGGGGGGCAAAAAGATGAAACCTTACTGCGAGGTCAATGGTTATTGCACGCCAAAATTCTCGAAACTTTGATTTCGGAGTCCCTCGTAACTCATAACGGAAAGCGCTCTCCCATCGCACGGTGACGCATGCTCGAATTGCGACGCGACGCAAAGTGGGAATATTGCCTTTCACTTTCGCGTTATTTCGCGCCATCATATAGGCAAATAAACCTCGCAAGTAATCGCTCATAAAGTTAGCTTTCCGTTACGGCGACTTGTTTAATAGTCCCACGCATCGGCGACTCCCGTACACAACCCGTGACGAGTGATTTATTTGTGCGTGCCTCCCTCGGATTCCAATCAAAGGACACGCGCTATTTGCTCATCCGGACCACTTTCCTCATCCCAGAACGTCCTTGGATCGATTTCCACCGCTTCCCCTTTCCACGCTATGCAAATCCTCTCGCAAACTCAAATATTGGTTAACGTTCTCCTTGCGCGGTATCTTTTCCTTTCCGTTCGCAAATGTCTCAAAGGAAGTCGTCAAACAATTAACCCCTCCTCTTTCATGGTCGATTGGATTAAGTTCGTGCCATCTTCGTCTGCGAGCGAAACGGCAGCGCTGATTTTAGAGTTCTCGATCGAGCATAGCGCTTGCTGCTGAAAGACCCGTATATCAACCCGAGAAACTGTCGCGAAGTTCGGATTTTTTAGCGCAGTCCCTCCTCCTCTCAAGACTTGAGGGGTCGTTACTTCGCGTTTGTCGACGCTCTTGAATTTTCTTTTCCCTCCCGAAGACATTTCCCTTTACGCCATCTTATCCTTTGTCTCCCGCCTTTTATTCTCCAAAAAACCCTCGGTCGCTAACACGGCATCTGCTTCACAACTCACTCTTGTAGGAGAAGCGAACCGAGAAAGCGTCGCAAACGCGGTGCAAACAAGGGGAAGAAGGGATGGAATGAAAAGGGTGGAAAGAGAGGAAACTGATAAAGTGGAGTGGAGAGGAAGCACTTGATTGAAAAGGATGCAGAAAGAGAGAGATGAGCTGAAAGAGGGCGCGGGAACAGGGGAAAACGAATGGGGACGAATGAGTAAACAAAGGAGACGCTGAAGTTCGGGCGGAGTAAGAATGAAGGGAAATCGGAGACGGGTTGAAGGAAGAAGAGGTGATTGAAATAGATGAATAGAAATGGAGGCGGAAGCATGCGGGAAATGGATGTGGGTTGAAGGACGTGTGAAGGGTAATCGACGCAGGAAGTGAATGCGGTGTAGATGAATTGAGAGGAAAAAGTGGCAGCGATGGAAGAAAGTGAAAGTTATGGAGAGGGTGTGAAACGGATATTATCATCGATCAGAGAGTTTTGCCACAGGGCGGCTAATGGGAGGTTTATGCCGTATAAACTAGCAGATATAAACAGGAAGTGAAAGAAAAGAAACAGTGAAAGAGTGATAATGTTATTCAAAATAATGAGAGGGGTGAAAATAGGTAAGTGATTCGAGAATAGGGAAAGGGAAGGAAATAGGTAAATGATTGATAATAGTGAAACGGTAGGAAATGAATGAGAGAAACTGAAAGGGATGAAGATATTCAAAAATGGAGGATGGGATGGAATAAGGGCGAATGATTAAAATAGCGAAAAGGTTAAAATTTTCGTCACTTAAAGAAATTGTTGTGGTGAAACCTCGAGAAATGTAGACATTTCGTTAAAAGTAGTTATTGAGTGGGAATAATAAAAGTAGTGAATGGTTAGAATCGGAAATATCATTCTGCTTATTGGAACTTCCAATAACATTTTATAGAGCTGATTAATGCCCAGAATATTAATTGAACTTCAGTTTGCAGATTACTGTCATAACTTAAACTGTAAAACACTAGGCAAACCCAAAATGAGAAAGGAATTTCGAGAGAAGGAAAAAGTATAAATATTACCTAATCTACCTCATAGCTTGATCTTCACTTTATTCTTCATTAGCTAATCTAATCAAAAGTGCTCCCCTATTTTTCTCATCAAAACGTGCTTCTCACTTAAAGCCTTAACTACACGCCAAAAGATGGCTTGTAGGGTACATAATTAGACGTAAATGAATTTGACATATATACTCATAGCAATGGATGTCACTTACTGTTAGAGGAAAAATAAAAAGGGTGAATAGAATGTGAACGGAGGAAACAATTAGAAAGCGAAGAGAGAAAATAGTGAAGAGAAAATATTAGACTCAGGTTTCGGAATACTTTTGGCAAATTGAATTTGAAGTGGATGGAAATGAGTGGAAAAGAAGTTAAAAAGGAATGAAGAACGAGTATGGCAAGTGAGAGTGGGAATTAAGATTATTACAAATTAATTTAAAAAGGGTATTGAAATTAATGCGAGAGGAAGTGAAGTGAAGGGTGTGCATTTATGAAAGGGAGAAGGAGCCTGAAAGAACAGTAAAGAGGAATAGCAAGATTGCAGCGAGGCAAAGGGAGAACTTCGCAGGGAATTCAAACGAACGGAATGAAAGGAGAAGGCTTTGAAAAGGAAGTGAAAGGTATGCTCAGAGAGCAGTGAAAGAAAGAGAAAGTGATCCCGCGGAAGTTGAGGAAAATCACATCAGAAGTGAACGGAAATTAGGTGAAATAGATGTATGCAAATTGATGCACAAGCAGGAAAGAAATGGAAAGAGTGATTTCGACGAGGTACGGAAAATAAATGAAAAGGATGACGATATAGATGGAAATTTATAGCCGACAACAGAATGTAGTTGGATGAAACGAAATAAGAGAATAAGGGATGAGTAAAAGGGGGTGATAGGAAGTTTAATGAAAGCGTAGGTTGAATTCAGTATTAGAGATGAAAGCGTAGGGGTTGGGAAGACGATTTAAATGAAAATGTGATTAGTTTTCGTATACTTGTGTTTCTGATCCAAATATACGAGACTTATAACCTTTACTAGATCATCGAGTCAGCATCCTCGGAATAAACTCGACTCCGATAAGATTTTATCGTTAAACATCAATTATATTCCGGCGTACAAAACTTTTCACGTGACAGAAAACCATTCCCTTTAAGTCTCGCCAGAAGTCATACTTTTGAAACTGTTATTTGTGTGTATTTTGCATAGAGATTTGGCTACGTGCAGTTTTCGAAAGAAAGTCAGAATAAAAATCAATTAAATAGAATTTAATATAAAGTGTGACGACCCACTTTTTGCAATTGAATATTCAGGGTTTTGGAGAAAAATATAAAATGACAAATTTTGAAATATTACAGCAGTTTTAAGAAAAAACATAATAGGGAGGAATTGGTGAAAAGCTAGAGCGGTTTTACTTTGCAAACTAGTTCAAACGGGGACTAAATCGATACATTTTTTTATTAAAGTATAAAGATGATATACTCGGAATTTGCGATATATTTCTCTTCGACCGCGATGAATTAGTTAAGAGCTAAGAAATTCAGCATATTTGGCCTAATAATTTATGCAGAAATGTACGAAGCTCCGCGGATATATGGAATCCACTGACAGTTATTCACGAGGATGAAGAGGTAGAATGGTAAAATATAAACATGACACACGGATATGATGTGAAATCCTGTTCATCATCAGTCGAAATATTTTCTTTTGGAAATGTCAAGGAACTAGCAGAGATTTTCTCTTCATAAAAGATATAATTAGGTCATTGTTCAGAATTAAATAGCGAAGAATATGGAAATCCAGATTACGAACCAAGGGAGATTTTCTAATTGAAAGAAAGGGAAATAGGATTTAATTTTTTCCATTTTAATTTGGGATATTATAGAAGACAATTTTATTCTCTCGAGCTATAGAAAACCTGTCAGTTCTGCGAAGAAGGGAATAATAATTTTCAGGAAATGGTAAGTCAAGAAGAAAATCATAACAGGGAATCCTGTAGCGTAGATACAAAATATAAATGGATTTGGAAAAGGAAAAAGCCATATTAACAAATTAAGGCGCCAAAAGGATGTCAATTAAGTGAGATAGATAAGGTTATATTGAGATATCAAACAAGTATTATATACTACAGAGAAAATAGAAACATGTTGGTCATGGAGATTAAAACAATGCAATTTTTCAATACAACCTGGTTATTCTAGATCTTTTTTATCTGATGTAAAGATAGAAGATTCTTGATCATTCCTCTAGATGAAGACCAACTATTCGGTCATAGTTTAGTCTCAAAAATGTATGTACTTAGTTACGCGTCAAGCAAGTGATATTTTACATTAGCTTATGGTTAAGCATAATATTCCCACATGTACTTAAGGGCTTTGGAAACGATATTCCACGCATCTCAAAAATGAAAGTGTACTCATCTCCCCACCAGTAGAAACACTCATAGTGATACTGTAATTCACCAGGAATAAACAGTACCAAATGTCCACAGTATTCCAATGGCTTCAGCCAGGGGCGTAGCCGAAGGGGATGGTGTTATTGGGTTCATCTTCTTCATTCTTTCCTCCTAGGCTAATGCCTGTTTCTTTCAGTGCCTTAACACTCATGTCTCGTTATCCGTGTTGTCCTCCCTGCTTTTCCTCGGCCTCCCACACTTCTTCTTTCCGCTGGAGCCTAATCCATAGCAAACCTCATAATAACCAAATTGTTTGAAGATACAACGCAGAGTAACTTAGAGTTCTACAACCATCTTCTTTCATATTCATGACATTTTTATCGTAACTTGCCTCGCCAATGGATAGAGTTTACACCTTATTCATTTGGCATAACGTCCTTCCATACGCAGATCCTGGCAATGTTTCTGACTTCAACCCTCTTGGCTAATAAAAATCGGTTATAAAATTAATGTCCAAGCTTTGCTTTGTGGAACTCAGCTCACATACTGAAAAAAAAGAATACTTAGTAATTTTCATAGCAGGTTTTTATTCGTCTAGTTTCTTCTATGAGTTGACATCTTCAGGTGACTCTCTACATAGGTGCAGGATTTATATATGAGGAGGAGGGGAAGTGGAGAGGTCCCCCTTCTTCACTTCCTCTTTTTCTTATACTTAAGCCCTGCACCCATGAAATCTGAAGCTGTCTACTCGTTGACGAAACTATTCGAATAAAAACCTGCTGTGAAAATTTCTAAATATTCTTTCTTTCAATATGTTAAAGTTGTACTTGATACCTCCTACTTAGACACTGCTCCAATATAGTCAAATTAAGAAAATGCAGATACTAGTCAGTTTAATTCGTGTGGAGTGGACTTAGAAGGGGTGTTTCCCTACGCGAAAATAAAATTATATTCACCACTCCGCAGTGGAGTTCCACATGGTTAAGCCTGAACTCATCCATTATACCGAGCATCTTAATTCTCCTGGTTGCGATGGGCTGGAAAGAACTGAGACAAAGGGAGGAAAGATGGATCGGAATGTAAGAAAATACGAGGAAAGAACGAACTGTGGGGAAAAGGAACGAAAGCTGAAAGGTCAGCCAAGTGTCAATGATGAAGGGGAGGGAAGTGGACTGAGTATGAAGTTGGAGAAGGAAAGGTTATCGAATTGGAATTTGAGGAAGTGGCGACGGAGAGGAGAAGCTTCCACTCCGAGTTTCCTCTAATGCGCCCTCTCACCAATTGAATTTTCTTCGGAGTGAGCGAAGGATTTGGGATTAGGCGACAGCCCTCTCAGCCATCGGCTGCACTTAAAATATATATACGCCCTTTAATACGGCCTAAATCTCAGCATCAGGAAGAACTCCATACATTTGTAATACCCCGAAAAAATATCCGCTAAAGCATTTCCTTTAAGTTTTCCTTGAGCACATCGTCATCTAATTATTTATGGAGATGTCGCTGTAATTCGGTTTTCAGAAACGCGTGACACGTTTCGAAATCGACTTAACCTTCGCACGAAATGCGGATTCTGTAGCTGATGATTTTGGTGTAAGACAGAAACTATGTTTACAGTGTTTTCCATTTCAAATGGCGACCTCGTTAGTGGTGTATTCCGGCNCAAATAAAAATAGTGATTATAAAACTTATTTTACTTTAGATCGTTCCGCGTGATTTACCTCTTAAAATATTGTATTTCATTACTTTCCAGTGCCCTAACAAACATTTTTGGACAATTACGGGATAATATTGTTGGAAAATTCATTGGACAAATACAGGAGAGGCGTGAACAGTACAATAATCGAGCACACACGACCATTCTCTAGCCAGAAATATCCAATTAGCCGGGACCCAAACCCGGGGCCTTGGAAATCCGTTCTAACCATTCTGCCACCGCGCCTGGTAACGTATCAGCTTAGTTTTTTATAGTCTTTCTCACTTGATTCATAAATTTCCCCTTTACTTTCACTTCCTTCCAAAATTTCCACTAATTATCTTTCAATTTATACTCTCCCTCACCTAATTGTATCCTCGTACCGATTTTCTCGTATCTCCCACTTTTATTCATTCCATTGTTTTACGATATTTATTTATCCCCCCAGTTTCTATTCTCATTCTCTCCTCATTTCACTCGTCTTATGCTTTCTATTTAATTAACCCAATTCCCTTCAAGTATTTTCTTCTTATTCTTCCCTCGATCACTTTTCTCCTTTTATTCCCCTAATTCCCTCAGCATTCCTCCTCATGCCCCTCCCCCACGACCCCCCGAAATCCATTCTCCTATCACATAGGCCGTCCTCCATTAGCGCAATCCATTGAATTCTCTTATTTTCCTTCCCAACCGTTTTCCTTGCCCCTTCCCCTTTTAAATACCTCAATTAGAGTCTCTTACACAATAGCACCATCCCTTTATCTCCCATCTATTTTCCTATAAGGCCTCTAATTTTTCTGTCTTATCAATCAGAAGGCAAACGAAATTATTACTTAAGTTCTCTTTAGAAGAAAAACCATCACCTACGTTCGTAACTCTTAAAAGTCTTTTAAGTGGAATAGAGACCGGAAAGATTAAAGGATGATTTGGGTGCTAGAAAAATACCTTTACAGAAGTTTACCTTTGCGAAGAAGAGTACATTCTTAGGAAAATTCCTAAAAAATATGGGATGGAATAGCGCTTTTAGGAACTTCCGTTCATGCTACATTCATGGAAAATAAGCCTGGTATTAGAAGCTAGGAACGTATGAAAAGCGTACAATGGCCATTGGATGGAAACGTTTGTTTTCCCAAATACTCGGGATCTAATGAATAATTTGATTTCGTAGGAGCGTTTTCAAAGGATTAATTGCACCTTTAGCTCACTTAAGTCATTTATTTAGTCTTTGCTGAACCGGGAAGAGCTTTAATGGGGATATGCGCCTTCAGGAAGCTCTCCCCTACCAAACATACCTCCGGTTCCTCCTCTAGAACCTTCTCTACCCTTACAATTCCTATTTCCCACACTTTCCTATGATACTCCCTCTCTAGACCCACTCTCCCCCTCCAATCTTTCCTCCGTAGGCTTCCAACTCTCATCTTTTCCATCTACTTTGTATTCTTTCCTAAAGGTTTGCATACCATTGACAATTTTCTCGTGCCAATACTTTCCAGGTGTACACTAACTAATTCTGATCCTGTTCCCACGGCTAACTTTTTCTTCTTTTCCAGTCATTCCAATACTCCTTTCTATTCTAAGTTATACATATATCTGCACTTTCCATTGATGCATTTCCCATTTACTTCCTACATCCACATCTTCAATAATTGTAAGCTTATACCTTGTGTCACGGGGATTATTCGAAACCGAGGATCAACGTAATTTACTTTGTTCGTTATTAGTCATGCATTAAAATTACTTCAAATATCTCAAAAAGAAATAAAATGTTTAAAATATTGACAGTACCGGGACTCTAACTGAAGTTTTTGCTTTCCGGGTGACTGATGTGGCGATTGAGCTATCTTGTAAGTTGCTAGGAAAACCAATGGCCACGAGTATAATCCTGTCAAGCATTATCATTCCCGTTTCTTGTTGAGAATATTCCTATTTTTTATAATGCAAATATTATTCTTAATCTTATTCCACTTGTTAATTTCTTTATTATCTCCCAAATGATGCCTCTTAGTGCACGATATTCCCTTTTTAATCAAAATTGACATTCTTCACTCTGCAGTCAATCATTCCTTTCGTGTACTTCCTTCTCTTACTTTTTATAATCCTATCTACTATCATTCTTCTATATCTATCTCCAAAATGGTTCTGAGCCTATATTTACGCTATTATGAGGATGGAGGTTTATGAAATGTGAAAGAATACTTGCGCCGATCTGTACTTCGTCATACAATGATATCGTATAAGCCACATTGGTTGCATTAAATAACGATAGGATCTGCACAAAAGAAATGACCAATTTTAAAGAAACAATGCACGGGCCATGGCTTGGAATCCGGTAATTAACCTGACTATCAGAGGCAAATAAAAATAGTGATTATAAAACTTATTTTACTTTAGATCGTTCCGCGTGATTTACCTCTTAAAATATTGTATTTCATTACTTTCCAGTGCCCTAACAAACATTTTTGGACAATTACGGGATAATATTGTTGGAAAATTCATTGGACAAATACAGGAGAGGCGTGAACAGTACAATAATCGAGCACACACGACCATTCTCCAGCCAGAAATATCCAATTAGCCGGGACCCAAACCCGGGGCCTTGGAAATCCGTTCTAACCATTCTGCCACCGCGCCTGGTAACGTATCAGCTTAGTTTTTTATAGTCTTTCTCACTTGATTCATAAATTTCCCCTTTACTTTCACTTCCTTCCAAAATTTCCACTAATTATCTTTCAATTTATACTCTCCCTCACCTAATTGTATCCTCGTACCGATTTTCTCGTATCTCCCACTTTTATTCATTCCATTGTTTTACGATATTTATTTATCCCCCCAGTTTCTATTCTCATTCTCTCCTCATTTCACTCGTCTTATGCTTTCTATTTAATTAACCCAATTCCCTTCAAGTATTTTCTTCTTATTCTTCCCTCGATCACTTTTCTCCTTTTATTCCCCTAATTCCCTCAGCATTCCTCCTCATGCCCCTCCCCCACGACCCCCCGAAATCCATTCTCCTATCACATAGGCCGTCCTCCATTAGCGCAATCCATTGAATTCTCTTATTTTCCTTCCCAACCGTTTTCCTTGCCCCTTCCCCTTTTAAATACCTCAATTAGAGTCTCTTACACAATAGCACCATCCCTTTATNCCTATATTTACGCTATTTCCCTAGTATTTTGTTAATATTAATTTTTTGAGTAGTTCATCGTTGTATTCATGTTCTCCACATTCCTTCTGGTTTATCCCTTCTTTCGTAGCCAATTCCCTTCGTGTCTATATTTACTACCTTTGTTAGCTATACACTTCTTTCTTCAATATTCTCTTCTATTTGCTTTTTATTCATCATTTCATACCATTCCTTAATATTCTCTCACCTTGTTGTAGCATTTTCATGAAGTTTATATTTAACTAACATTTTATTAGACGAACATTGGCGAATTCCTCTACAATAAATAAAATAAATGGATCAGTTAGGTCATTGTATTTTATCCCGCCTTACGGGGTTATTGAGCAGTTTTATTACTTTCTAGGAAAGAATGCTTTTATAATATTTGTTTTTCACTATAATCACAAACAGCATTTATATATTTTATCTTTTGCCTTTCATGACCTAAAGTATACGGTATCCTATTTTTTAATGCTGATGTCATATACATTTATTTCGTTTCGATTTGCTTCACCTTTGCTGAAAAATTGTATTTGCGTGTACCAGTGCTAAATGTGATAAAAATTTAAAACTTCTCACGGACAATATCCAAGCATTACTGCTAAAATGAGGATGGAGGTTTATGAAATGTGAAAGAATACTTGCGCCGATCTGTACTTCGTCATACAATGATATCGTATAAGCCACATTGGTTGCATTAAATAACGATAGGATCTGCACAAAAGAAATGACCAATTTTGAAGAAACAATGCACGGGCCATGGCTTGGAATCCGGTAATTAACCTGACTATCAGAGGCAAATAAAAATAGTGATTATAAAACTTATTTTACTTTAGATCGTTCCGCGTGATTTACCTCTTAAAATATTGTATTTCATTACTTTCCAGTGCCCTAACAAACATTTTTGGACAATTACGGGATAATATTGTTGGAAAATTCATTGGACAAATACAGGAGAGGCGTGAACAGTACAATAATCGAGCACACACGACCATTCTCCAGCCAGAAATATCCAATTAGCCGGGACCCAAACCCGGGGCCTTGGAAATCCGTTCTAACCATTCTGCCACCGCGCCTGGTAACGTATCAGCTTAGTTTTTTATAGTCTTTCTCACTTGATTCATAAATTTCCCCTTTACTTTCACTTCCTTCCAAAATTTCCACTAATTATCTTTCAATTTATACTCTCCCTCACCTAATTGTATCCTCGTACCGATTTTCTCATATCTCCCACTTTTATTCATTCCATTGTTTTACGATATTTATTTATCCCCCCAGTTTCTATTCTCATTCTCTCCTCATTTCACTCGTCTTATGCTTTCTATTTAATTAACCCAATTCCCTTCAAGTATTTTCTTCTTATTCTTCCCTCGATCACTTTTCTCCTTTTATTCCCCTAATTCCCTCAGCATTCCTCCTCATGCCCCTCCCCCACGACCCCCCGAAATCCATTCTCCTATCACATAGGCCGTCCTCCATTAGCGCAATCCATTGAATTCTCTTATTTTCCTTCCCAACCGTTTTCCTTGCCCCTTCCCCTTTTAAATACCTCAATTAGAGTCTCTTACACAATAGCACCATCCCTTTATCTCCCATCTATTTTCCTATAAGGCCTCTAATTTTTCTGTCTTAAATTTTTCCTTCCCTTTCATTGGCTAATGGTTTCTCAAAGGCTCGCGTTTTTCCTTCATTTAAATGGGAAACTTCCGAGGGAGGAAAGACTGATAAAACCTTCCCACAATGAACAATCAGAAATTATTTAAACGTTTCAAATTACTATATTTTTAATCACTGTATTGTGTATGTCATCGGTTGATAAGGTGTTGTCATACATTCATTCCAATGTCTGATTAAATGTATACTTTATATTATGTCGCATTTGGGGTGGTTTCGTCTCTTATAGAAAAGTAAGTACTCTTTCTTTACGTTCACAACTGAAAAAGGTAGAGAGCCGTCAATAATCAATAGCATTTATTAGTGAATGAGGGTTCGGCTACATTGAGAAAAGTATAATTGAATAGAATTCTCTGACTTAAACAATGACAGGATACCATCTTAAAGACATCTCTCTCTTTCCTAGAAATACGAGCACATGTTGAAACTCGGAGAGTTGAAATTGTGTACAACAGATTCAGGTATATGTGAAAGCATTTGCAGGCTAGAGCAAGGAGTTTATTCTGTCATACGAGCAGCAATAGAAAACCATAATCTAATCCATGAGATAGATTTAATTATTGCTGAAAAAATTTATCCGAGAAATCTTTTTAATATTGGATCAACATAATGTAATCCAAACGTGAAATGAATTATGTGCACGCCTTCTGTCATTTTAGTGGTTATAAGAGGATCTATGCATTGTATACATTGCATGGATTGCAACTTATGAAGTTGTTATTGATTGGCTTCTTTTGCTTTATGGAGCTTAATTTGACTTTTTATCCAGAATTTTATCTTAAACTCGTAATTGCGTAACCTACTTTCGTGGTCACTACTTTAAAACCTTAGGATATCATTATTACCCACTACTTCAAAACCTTAGGATACCATTCTTTAGCCTTCGTCAACGAAATATTTTAATTTAATACAATTTTATTTACTTATATTGTTCTCACAATAATAGGCAAAAGTCATTTGTTTCCAAAAATCCACTATTTCGCTAACATTAAATTTTACCGTAGATGAAAATCTTACTGCGATAGGAGAAATTAGCAATTATTTTGAAAAAAAAGAAACATTTAAAAATGCATTTCTGTGAATATATTCCACCAGCCGTCAGAATTCAAAGATTAATCGTAGCAAAAGCAATGCTAGTAAGAGCTAGTGATGCTGATGATATGAAAAAATGGGTTTATCACTGATTAAATTCTCAATTGTAGACCCTTAGCAATGGAAAAATGATGCGATCCAAAATAACCGTAAATCATCCCCTCATAAACATAAGGGATACATTTCCCAAGTTCGCCAACGAATTATTCGACTTAGTGATGATTCAAGAGAATAAACTCCACGTCGTGTCTCACAATCATTCTCATTCATAGCCGCGACGTAACACGTTCATATATATAATAATAATTCACAGGAGACTAATGCAGCGGTGAATGTTTACAGAACGAGTTTGCCACGCTTCTAGTATTTTACGGCCATAATAAAAATGGAAAATTGTCTCTGTGGGACGGCGCTGCATTTGATGGCCTCAATTCCGAATGCCTTTTCATTCTTCCGAAGAGGCCGACATGTTCCCGATCGACACTTCCCAAGTTGTTCTTTCCACAGTTTTGATACCTCTTCCATTCCTCACCCACACAAACACCTCTTTTGCCACTCATTCGCTTCCTTTCTCTTCCACCCTTCCCAAGAGACCCCTAGCATTCCACTTCGCCTTTCTTCATGTCTCTTCGCTACCCTATGAACTCCCTTTTCTCGAAATATACAGCCACTCTTTCTCTCTCTCTCTCTCTACCTCTCCTCCAGATTCTCTCCATTACTATTTCATTCCGTTCTCCGTTCCCGTTTCTATTGTTTCATTCGAACCGTCCCCCATGTTATGCTTGTCTTACTCAGCAATGACTCTTTTCATCTTACTTTTCCTTATCTTCCATTCTCTCTCATCGTGCTTCATTGTTCTCGTCTCCTTCATATCTATTCGTCCTCCTTTCGTATCATTGTGAATCCTTACGTTAGAGCTTCTCAACTGGTGTTTCGTTTGATATTCGATAGCTCTTAAACCTTTCGGTGTCAGATAATACAAGAGGTTAAATATAGGCGCTCCCCAATTTTATCGAGAATTCGCCAATATATTATTCAAAGTTTCCTTCCTCTCTTCGAAGATTTATTTCTTGTTCATAAATACAGATTTGAAATCAGACTATAGAACCGACTGTAAAGAGAGAATAAACTAAAAATTCTGGCTTATGATTTTATTTGGTGCAGTTTGAAAAGAGTTAAGAAGCTCTGCTATACGTCATCCCCTTAATTTTCTTCAACATTTCGTTACCTCTATCTCATTTGTATTCCGAATATTCGAATTTCATACCAATAGAGACAAGTGAAAAAATAACAAGACTGACTTCCGTTTGGATTTCAGCAAAAGGAATGCATGAAGCAATGTGTAACTTTCAAAGAATGGGAATAACTTGAATATTCCTTTCGTGTATTGATTTTATCGATCTTCATATCCATTTATAGAGGGTTTTTTTTTTATTTAGTCCTACACAGTGATGAGCAATGTGGATACATGGCCTAAATTTCCCGCCGGAATTCCTCAAAGGAGTTATTTTTATTCCCTATGTCCTTAACCTTGTTTCCGTTGTTATTCTCGTTCCCTTCGGCCTACTTAATTCGATACTTTCATGCGACTACCACTTTTATCGTAGTAACTGTTTTATTTAATGAAATTTGATTTTAATTATGTGTTTTCATGTGAGTTTATAAATACCAATTGTTTTTATTAACAAACCAATATAAGAAATCAAATCTCAATCATAAAAAATGTACTTTAATCAATAGGTTCTCTCATTGGTGATGCGATCTCCAATGAAGATAGATAGAATATCGATGAAGACGATAGAAGATCGAGTCCTCTACGGACCCAAAAATATATTCTCATATTTTTCTTTGTATTCTACTCTCCTTCCTTCTTGATATTTATATCCTTCTCGCGTCTTCATAACATCCTTGCCCTTACTTTTATACCTTTTTCCATCTCTTTTCATACGCACTTTGCATATTCTTTTCCAGCAATATTTCACCCTCTTTTCTTTACTTTTATGCCTCCCTTGTCCTCTACTTTTATTCCTTTCCCTTTGAAATCTTTCTTCAGTACTCTTCAAACGTGGCTCAAGAGAGATATTATCATGGTAAATAAGGTTTATCTAAAAATGAAACGTTACAGTGAGGCTTTACTGTGATTTATCAGGAAGTTTTAACATTTACCCGTTTCACATGATTCATCAAAAATTTAAAATTTTTTTCTTTGCCAAAAAAGAACTCAACATTTGCTTGCTTTTGATTTCACCGTTTGAATCATCAGCAGTATTACTGACGCTAAGGAGTAAATACTCAATTAGATGAACGCTGTCGTATGTAAGGTATTTCGTGATATTAAGAAACACGAAAGAGGGAGTGCAGGTAGATATTACGGAAGGGTGGAAGAAGGAATTAAAGTAGACTTTTACCATTTTCTTCCCTTCTCCTACACGCTGAATTATCCTACACACAAAGTCGTGTCTGAAGTAAAGGATGATATTATGACTTCTGTCACTTCTTGATAAACACTGATAATTTAGGCTAAGAGAGCGATTATAGATACCTAAGCTTACATAATTATGTGCGAATAGATTATTCGTAAATACTCTCGTTTTTTATATAATTCTGGCTTATAATTCAGCCAAAAATGGAATTTTCTTGTTTGAATATTTTTCGTGTGTCTTAGCTGGGTCCCTAGGATTTTTAATGGAACACGAAAATAATAATTATTTATTATAAATAAGGAAGAAACGACCCATACTCCCCCATTGTCTTTGAACTACCTCTCTGTTACCCTCCAGTATATTTTTTCTATACTATATAGCTTTATTATTTGTTACGTATATCAATATTATTCTATAGTATTTTTCATTATAATACTCTGTGATCTTGAATTCTTTATACCAATATATTCTCGTTTTCTCATGCTCATTGCATAGATGGTTTTAATAATACCAGTTAGATAATTTATTCCCATTTTACAATAATTAATATAAATTAATATTAAACAATATTTTAAATTAATTAATGGCCATTGTTTATTCTTAAAAGTTCTGCAGATAACCCTGTAAATAAATAATCATCTTTTGCGGCCATTATAAGTTCACTTACATTGATGATGATTCATAGTTTCTGATAGTATTTAGCCCCAACGTAATTCAAACGTCCATTTAATTACATCATTGGTATATGTGAATTACAAATTTATAAATGTTCTGCCTTCATTAATTCCTCTGCTTCTTTCCCTTGTAATCTTTTAATTTGTGTATCGCGTTTGATTCATTACTACTTCGTGTGGATTAAACGGAATCTGAGACTCAACAATCTCAGTATTGCCATATAAAGCCCATTGCGTGTCTTTTTATCTATTATTCGGAAAATAACTCAACAAAGTCATGACTAGATACCATAGAAAGCGAGATCAGACACTCAAGTTAAAGTCTAAGCTGTAAGTGCAAATCTTTTCTTGAATCGCTCCACTTATCGTTTATACGATTTATACGAATTGAACCTAATACCTTTTGACTCCGTCTACCGTAAATAAGAGATATCGTTAGGGTACTATTTCACCTTTCTTTTTCCGCCGGACTTAAAATACGAGCGGAGAACTGCGCAGTCGCAATACCACCCTTAATAAGGTCCTACGTCCTTGGCTCTATTTTCCTTTCTTTTCACAATTTTATTTCCCACTCTCTCCTCCGTTCGCTCACCATTTCTCTTGTCCGAAAGGAGTCGCGGAAGAGGAAGTCTTTTCTTGTGTGAAAATGTCTTCTCGATGGGGGAGAGAATTCAGCGCTACATTACCAGTCAAAGCATGAGAGTAGGGGCGATCTACTTTATTTCCCCGGAGCTGGGATAGGAGAGGGCGACGAGAGAAAAAGGCCGACGTTGGAAGTATCAAGGGCCGGCTCAGTACATAGGAATGAAACTTTCGAAGAGAAAGATACAGATGAGAAAGGGCTTGCGGTTGGGAGCCGAAGAGGGGAAATGTTGTTGTTTAGCCACAGCTGAACTGCATGGTGGGCGGCTCTCTGTCTGCCACTCTGTAAAAGCGGAATAAATGCTCTCTATTTATCCCGCACTTCTCGAGAACGGACGAAAACGAATGGATAGCGCTAAGTGAGATTCGATGTTTCGAGAGAAGCGGTCGAAAGCGAAGGAACGATACTTTTCTCTCCGAATCGGACTTTTTAAAAGGACGGAATCATTTCCATTGGAAATTTTCTGAATGTCGAGCACTTTCTTTCGCCCGAAGCTTTCTTATAAGTCCTGAATTTTGCGAGTCTGGATAATTTATCCAAAACGTCTTCCTCCGGAGCACTCATAAAACAATACCATCTTCTTCTGCGCTTACATTTGGCTTGGAAGGAAAATAATTTTCTTTATAGCAGTTTTCTTCAGCTGCAATTTTTAACAGAAGATGATTAAAAAAAAGGAATAACTCACGCAACCTCTATAGCATATCTAGTAGTATTGTTAAAAGTGCTTCGACAGCTAAGGTCGTTTCGCACGTGAGCCCCCACCAGGAATCGAACTATAGCATATCATTAGTCAACAAAGAATTGGTACTTTATAGTATAAGCAATGAATTGACCTGTGGAAAAGCATTACTATTTTTCGGTGATTTATTTTGAAAACTATAGTGGCCTAGATGGCATAGGGGTTACAACTCTAACCTAGCAAACATAGATTCCGCTTTTCGAGTTCAGGTTTAGGAACCTTTGTTTGTGATTGCGTTTATAATGGGCTAATAGTAATAACTGATCCTCGAAAACTAATATTAGCTCAAAAAGAATAATAGATTATAGTTACCATACGATTAAAGCATTTTATCTGATTGGCTTAGGTTAATTGTTATAAATTCATTAAGAATAACGTGGTCGTTTCGACATTCCATGCTAGAATGGAAGTTCCATTAAAAATATAATTATAAACCCAATGAAGGGATTAACAAAGATTAGTAATTACTTAATATTCAAAATTGGAAAATACGTACTCTTCGAAACAAAACAAGACATAACATGCAAAATAACTAAAATTAAATATGTGATATGTAGCGTGTGCCGCTTTATTGAATTATATTTAAACACAATAACCTACTTTTAAATAATTTTCTATTCACAAGCTCCACTTTTCTAGGATATTCTCTTTCTAGAGTAGATCAAGGGATGTATTTCCATGAATTAGGACTGCTTTTACGGGGAAGTTATTATGCACTGCCTCCTATTCACTTATATTTCATGCACTCGTTTCTTTTTCCGTGTTTTGATATATTTTTATTTCCTCTCTCCATTAAATCTGTCGGAGGGGAAATTTTTCATTATTCGATATTTCGAGGGGCATTATTTGTGCTGAGTTTACGACGACCGCACCGGATGAATCCTTGGGTTTTTACTTCCCGAAGGAAGCCATTTTATGGCAGCGGCGAACCGTCGATCGAACCAATGAAACGGAGTTCCTATCACATTGTGCGGTCTATATTGCCTTGTGTTACAGGAAACATGCTACGATTTCCTCACAGTCCATGCTTCCATTTTTTCCCATTGGTCCACTCCCTTTGTCTAACTTCATATATTTCTCATCGGCCCTCCTCTCAAACTACTATTATTCTCATACATGGCATAGAAAAGGACATCCACGGGAAATCCACGAAAAAAAATCCTGAATTCGAAACAGTAAAATATTTTGTTTACTGATTAATACAAGAGGAGCAAAGCTAGGTCGTCTTGTTCTTAGATTGTGTTCACTGATTATAGATTCTAACACTATAACCTCTTAATTTTTAGTCTTGGAATGAAAAGAACAACTGGGGATTAAATACAATACATTCATATTGGTGAGAATGATGGTGCTCTAGCTGAATCTGGAAGTGTAAATAAAAAGGATGTGGACATTGCAAAAGTATTCTGCGCTTATAATGTCGTTGCATTATAAAAAAGCGAAGCAATACATTATGCTTGGAATGGAATGGTTATTCTATACCAAATTGAAAGAGTTATCAAGCTATAGGTGACCAATAAAAAGAAAGGACATCGAATGTGCCTTTGAGTACTCTTCACGATCCGTTTAGTTTCCTAGATACATTGGAAAGCAAAGTATTTCAGTATTTATATAATTGATTTCTACTACTTTATATTTTTCTGAAATATAATGCATGAGGTGTAATTCGTTATAATATTAGCTACCTTTTATAAGAGAAAAGGATAATTTACCGTAGAGGGAGATGCGATCTACTTTATCCTTAGAGTGATGACAACTCTTCAACGAGCAAATCAATCCCGAATCGTTTAAAGTTTATTCTGGATTGAAAGGCTACAAGTTTAAATGAGGTTGGATGAGGACCCTATAAAATATTTTCTTCAAAACTCTATGCAAAATAATATCTCAAATTCCAGAAGGGTATCACTGTTACTTCTACTGAATGTCAAAATAATACATAACCAACACATAAGTATTTTCAACCTCAATGCATTTATTCATATGCACCTATCTTTATTGAACATGGAAACTAGATATTTAAGTAAGGTTTTATTAATTCGGATGATAATCGAACACACTGTGAAATACTAATAGGACAATTCTTCGTATCTTTTTCTAGTTTTCTTAAATAATACTTGAATAGTAACTCAAAGTAAATATAAGCTTCTATTGAAAATCGATAGGCCCTTCGATCCCACATAATGAAGACTAAATTGAGTTAAATATCGTATAATTCTCGTCCTCTTGTTCCCCCAAAAATGATAACACAAACGTATGAAGTCCATCATCTGAGAAATTATTCATTGTGCACATCCATTTTCGTGATATTTTACACCTTTTTTCAAATAAGTCATATACAATCTGAGTACATCTTTGCCGACCTTCAACAGCAGAGAATATGTTGTTTAGAAAGATTTGGCGGATTTAACGGTGCATCTATTTCAATTGCTTGAATATTTAAGTGAGGTATTTGCCGAGCAATATATAGTGATATTTTTGTACATATTTGTGACCAAACTAGACTTTAAAGGCTCTATCCAATAATATATTGTGACATAAAGCGTATCTCTCCGCATATGAGAACGATCTCTGGTCACTATAAAATATGAAACATGTAAAACTATTACCCGCATTGAGATTTTAAGAGAGGAAATATGGAAAAAGTCGTGTGCTAGCCCTCTCAGACATTTTTTCTATCCCCCGATCCCTTTTATGAGGCCACTATCATCTTGTCCCTATCCTCTTCAATCTCTTTTTCCCTTCCCTCTTCTGGAGTCCTCCATCACACTTTTATTCTTCCCGAAGTTCCCAGCCCTTCTTCCCTCCTCGAAAGACCCACTCCAATCCATCCCCGTGCCGTTCCGTGTCTTCCCTCAAAACTCTCCCTTATCTACCACTCGGTGTTCCGCCCTAACCTGTTATTCATCCCTATCTCCCCCAACCTTTATAACCCAAGGACATTCGTTCCTCTGCTCTTTTTCGCCGCATTTATTCATTTAACTCTTTTTCATCCCACTGCCACGAGTTGAGTGGTTTAAGGTTCGGCCCCTTCCTACCCATGAACCCATCCCCGAGAACCAATGTGGCCATTCCTCAAGAAGCGCTTCCTGGTCGTCGAGCAATCGCCCAAGAGAACGCCGGTGCGGTAGGTTGCGGAATCGCTCGGGAGCGAAAAAGTTTTAATCAGTGCTTCCGAAGTTGTGCAGATCGGTTGAAAGCCTCATAATGCCCACAAACTTCTGTGAGGTCTTAAGAATTAAAATCTACGATCCATAGCTAATTCGAATAAAATTGAAATGTATTATACCTCTATTCTGTCATATTTTTTACCATTCTTCTGTCTCTGCACAACTAAAATTAATACTGAATGTTATGAACCCTTTATTGGATATTTCTGCTTTAGAAAACATTAATCGGTATTTCTGAAAGAAATCTTTTCCTGTAGATCAATAAAAACTACATTATTTTAATGATATATATCATATCTATATATCTATATAGGAAGAATACAAAAGTCGCGTTAATCCTAATAAGTTGTCAAACGAGAATTAATTAATCGTAATAAGTGGCTAATCTAAATATGAATAACATGAATAGTTATATTAGGAAATAATTAACGAATTTTATTTATGCCTATTATTTACTTCAGCTAATTTTTCCTTCTAAAGTTTCCTTCAGTTATGAATCCGATTTCATCCTCGAGACCAAATTTGCGAAACAATCAAAGTCTCACTTCTATTAAAGGTAAACCGATAATTGTGATAAGTTCCTATTATTTTAGCTTTAAAATTTTAAATGAAGAGGATGAAGTTACAGATTGGCAAATTCGTAGTCACTTAATAATGTTAATAAATTTATAGATCAGCATCTACGGAAGTACCCATCTAAATGCCTCTTGTTGCTGCTGCTTACAGCCGGAGAAACAACCATTGCACAATCCATGCTTTCTGTCGGCTACTTCATGGATGTTCCCTAAAAAATATGAGTTTTGAAGTGGTCAAGTCAAGGAATGGCACATATGAATGTCTCTCTCTACCGAGGTACCATTTCTGAATTTTATCGTCACATTTAACACATTTTATTGCTTTTTATTTATTTTAACCATTCCCATTCAATGTATAGAAATTCTTTGTCAAAGAATAATGGAAAATTGTCAAAATACAACAGTGTACGTCGTATTTTCTAATCTTAGACCCAATATTATATATTATATTTATTATTATTATTTTTAGAAAGGGAAAACATTTCATTATGTAAAAAATGCAAACATTTAATAAAGAAGCAAAACAACATTCGTAAACCATTCTGAAGAAATTTAATCACACCTTTTCTATGACTATGAAGATGGTGACGATGAATTCAACTACAGAAAGAGATTTTTATTCACGCTGAAAAATTCTTTTTTGTAGAATTAGACATGAATAATGTTTCAATAGATCCTAACGGTATAGTATACGGTTAGGAAACAAGTGATGCAGTTGAAGGCGTTGAAGCTTTCTAAACGTGAAGCACTTTACAAAGAAGTGATAAATTTAACTTAACGTTTGAGAATCGCAAAGACATCTCATAAGGTTGTATAATGATAGGTGCCTACTTTTTCGAGTCATAAAAACGGTAATTAAATACCATTGTTATCGCTATTTCCACCACTATCTCACCTTTTACCCATAATTCTCCCCTTTTGTTTCCTTCTCCCCTTCTTCTCCGATGCCAAAACTTTATCCACGACATTCACTCTTAAGACCCATTCCGAGTTCCCTCTCCTTTGCCTAATTTCCCCCACCTACCCTTTTCTCTCGCTCCCCATAGACCATCTCTCTACTCAGGTCTTTTCTAAGAAGCTAGTGCTGCCACCACGTAAACTTCTTCGGATCCTTGACTAAAATCTAAACTACAAAATTGGAGTAAGCCATGCCAAGTTCTCACGTGATGAAAACATCCAAACTTTAATAAAACGTATTCATTCACAAGGATTTCAAGATATCCACTCACTGAGTTTAGTCTAAATAGATTTTACATCTCTTGCACACAACTAAAGATCAAAATTTACGAAAATGTTCAAGAGAATATGATACTATGATATAGAAAAGGTACTTTAAATAATCATGTTTAAAACTGTAAACATAGTTGATAATGTTCGAAGTGTAGTCGAATTTCATGATATATTCCATGAGGAACTCATAAGATCAATTGATGATTGGAAACTCAGTAAATGAAATCCTCAGTAAAATAAAATGGATAATGCTTATGAGCGAGCAATTTCTCCTCCCCAAACATCTCCACAAGAAACGCAAGATCGTTTATATGTATTAATGTAGTATTTAATATAATCGCTGCAACGGTTTGGACTATTTAAAGAGTGTAAAAGTATAAATAGCATAACATTGTCCAAATTGTGTCCCACAATCTTTAGCAATGGCATTATTAATAATGAATGAATTTGTACTAATTGTATAAAATAATATACAATGCATCCAGTACTTATAAATTAATAGCAAAATTGCTAAAATAATGAAAGTAACCTATCTAAATATTAAAAAACAAGAATATAGGAGGTCTAAGATAATTCACTGCCCTACGTTTCACCGCGTGCATTATAAATGATCGATTATCGATAGGTATAATCCCATATATAATTCGTGGGGGATTCTAAGCGCTTTTTTTGCCTTCAAGAATTACCTTTCCCTAATACAACCCTCTCCAACCCAAATCAGCTGTAGTATAGATCACTCACTTTTTAAATGACTCTCTCCCGATATCATTAAGTACTGATTTTCTTCTAGATTACGTTGATATAATACCAACAAAACCATACATGGACTAAAAGAAGAAATCACAAATATTCTCTACATAAGAATAGAATGTTAACTCTAAAACAATTCGGCAGGGGCGAATCGACCTATTTCCGATATCTGTTGGAAATATTACTCATTTAAATTTATAGAAATCCTCCAACAGAGTAAGTCCGTTGCAATGGAAGATAAATATTTTGCCCTTTTTTTTACTGTGAAAAGTGCTATTCACAGTTTCCATTTCCATGCCAACTATTTCTATAATACCTTGCCTTAATCTGCGTAGTAAATTGTTCGAAGTAATGCTTTCAAAACACGCGTACCAATACTACGAAAAAATATTCCTCTTAATATTGAAAGCACTCCAGTGCACGAAAGTATTGTCCAAGTTAAGCTCGTCTTTTCTCTACTGCACCTGAGAAACGGAAAATTAGGAAACTAGAAACGTTCTGTAAGGGGATAAGTTTAAAGCTGTGGACGGCGAAGGAGTTAGGAAAACTTAAGACAAAGAGTTCTGGTAGACTTGTCCACAGTTACTCTCGAACTCGTACTAGCAGCAGAAAATCCTTCGCTTCTTCTGATCTTTTACTCTTTCGTAATCCTGCACTCTCTCAGAGCTACTTTACGTCAAAAGACTGCTGTACCTTCTTCCACCTTCCCCAATTTCGTTACGCTATCGTTTAATTTCAGTTTCTTTTTAAATTTGCTCGCTTTCTAAAACACTTGTCCGGTGTATCTGAAGAATATTCAAAAGCAGTTAAAACTCTTTTGAATTAAACTCACGACAAGATTGAGGAAAGCCTCAAGTCATTATATTCACGACAAGATGTTTACTTACAGACCTTCCAAGTGATAAATTTAATCGACCATTGCAACCTATAATTTCTTCAATATTCATGAATCCGGACGTGAGAAATATTGATTGTACGAAAGTAATGAATAACAAAGATGTAAATTTGTATAACTTAAAATTCATCCCGGTACTAAGCTGTGGTTACTGTTCCAAAAATAAAGTTATTCCTCGTCTACAATAGTTACATTTTTACCTACATAGCTTTAGATACAATCTGTACCTCTGGAATAGTTAAGGCTAGAAAATATTGAAAGGACAGTTAAAATCTGCAAAAGTAAGACAAAATAATTTTTTATAACATATGCTATAGTATAGAGCTTACATGAAACTAGCTGTCAGTTAACTTTTTCCTATTTATGAACAATAAAAAGGGGGTGTCTATCCAATATTATTAACATATTTTAAATTAGGAAATCATTTTTGTTTATTAAAACTTTCTGTATTGCCTATTATTCTCTAAATACCAAGAACCATTATTTATCAAAAAGAAAATCACGTGATTCATTCATGAGGAGCATTTTAATATGTTCTCTGCGGTGAATAAAACCCTTTATGTAATACTTCATGTAGAGAAGCCAAAGATAAAGACAATAGTTCACGTAGGTAAATTACTGAGATGAAATGTGCTGGGGAAGAGTCAACTCGATCAAATAAATGCATGTAGTAGGTCCTTTTTCATCTTTATAGGGCGACAAAGGCCACTTTAGGGTCTTCCAGGGTATAGATAAGGAGCGACCCTCCTTATTCATTGTCACTATAAAAAGAGTGGTTTCATGTTCAGAGTGGAGTGAGAAGCTAATTTTCTGATGCACAAAATGGCTTTCCTTGTAGAGATAGTGTCAGCAACTGCCATCTATCCTCAATAAATTGGCTAATACCTCAAATTCTATTAAATCTCTTTAATTAAATTGTAGTTTCCTCAATTTTTTACGTTTATACTTCATTATGTTCCGAATCGACTAAAATTCTGATTTCCAGCCAGAGCAACTTCTATTCCAAAGTTTCATGATTTGAAGGCTAAAATTAAACTTGGAATGCATTACAGCTATTTAAGATATAGTTTTTAAATTTATTATATGTATGTACCTGGATTCAAATATCATTCTACTTGTATTTCTCGTGATGTCAGCCGATCTTTTAGTGAGTCTACTTAGTTGCTCTTAGATATGGCGTTAAACACCAATGTATACCAATATCACGGCTGTATCAATGTTTCAGAACAGTCATCTTTTCTAAAATATGACTGCAGCTTAAGTCATAGTTTTCTTTAGCAATGTTTAATCGGTTATCAATTCCTCAGCATAGTATTGCATATAATAATAATAAAAATAATAATAAATTATGTTTATTTGGACGAGATTAAGAGTAAAATTCTCCTCTTCCATGTAACCCATTACTACCATCAACTTTTACTAATTTTTACTAAATTTTATCACCTAATATTATCATATCAACTTTTAGAAGCTGAAAACACTTCGTGAATTGAAAATAATGGAGTATTTCCTTCCTGTGAACTTTAAAACTAACCAGCTACGGTGATCAAGTGGTTACCAAACAAAAAGATCAGGAATTCGTATTTTCCCATAACTATTTTTTTAATGCGACCGGTTTCGGCCATACAGCCATCATCAGGTGCACAACCAGAGATACTAAGAGAATGTATTGTGTGACACTCAGTTTTGCAAGTAAGGTAAGGAGCGGGGAGGGGTTGTTAAGGGAGATATAGTTTGTTAAATTCAGCGGAGCCGACCCAATGTCTATGATCTCCAAACAATCCAACTTCTTTCCTTTGAATTGCCAGTGTAAAAGTTCAGGCATAAAGAAGCTTGTATGACCGCTCTCCAGGAGGTGGTTCGAGAAGTATGAGGAGGAATTCCTCAGCCGATAGCACCGTAGGTGTTCCTGGGCCTCACTTTTAAGCCGCGTCCAGTCCGCTCGAAATATGACACAGGCCATTGGTCACAATTCAGCTTGTCAACTCCGCACAGGTCCACAACTTTTCCACAACGAAAACTTAAAAGTCCTGATCTTTTTATATAGTCATCGCGTTCCACCAGGTATCCAGCAATCATGGTGATTATAAAGTGGTTACCATGCCCCTGATTTGACTCCTTGCTTATCGGATTTATCTGAATAGGGAACAGTTATGAGTGTTCGTTAATAGTAATTATTAAGATGGATATAATCGGGGTATTTCGGTTTCCATTAAATGAATTATTACTATTACAAAAACAACGAAGAAGATATATAGAAGATAGAAGCGCAAAATTCATAACCTAAAAAACTAAGACGAATAACTAATAAATTGATTATCCGCTGCGTATGAAAGATGTATTTTATGCAAATATTCACAAACCAAGATTATTCTATGAAAATGAAAAAGGGACAGCATTAAAAAGATCATAGATTCCGACGTAGTTGTATAAATCACGCAAATTACTCTGCAATGGACTGAACCCTACGAGAGAAATGGAATCCCGAATCCTGATAAATTCCCCTCATAGTAGCCATTATCCCTTCTTTGGCTCTAATACTTCATCTATATTTATTTTCGACCTTCCTTCGTCCTCAGCCATGCTTCTTGCTTACTCTGGTCACGGCCCCTCCAAGTTGCCCAAATGGCTCTGTCCCCCGCCCAATTTCCCGCCTCTCTTTCACTTGCTGACCATGTCCGATTTTTTTCTGACCACCTGGACTTCCAAAGCGATTGAAAACCTTATGGGAAATTTAACTCCCTCCCTCGCCTCAGATCGAAATCCTGCACTCGACTGTAATGGATTTCGGAAAGGTTCCTCCACTTTCGCTTACGTTTGTTCAATATATATTTGTTTTCCCCGCGACATTTCCTTTTAGTAATCTTTCATTCCGAATCAATTCTCTCGTAATTAATGGCCATAATTCAATAAATGATGTAGGAAAAGGGTAGACCGTTCCCCAACATAGTCTGGTCACGAAACATACTGTATCGATATGGATTGGTTGGCAAATCCGTTGATACGATTTCTGCGTGGCATACGGTAAGGGCACGTAGTTCTTCAGTGCGTTCCTTACACCCTCACGTCATAGAATATATTTGATCGATGGAGGGAAAAGCTATATCAATATAGATCAACCTTTGCAGGTGGAAATTATTGAAGTGGAATGCCTAAACGCTCGACAAATAAATAGAAAGGATGCAATAGAAATGGGTGCGTCATATTTGGAGAAGGGATTTATTGTTAAAGAAATAAACTGAAGGTAGGACGCAGGTGAAGAGATAGAGTAAGACAAAGCAAAATGTGTGTTAATGAAACGATTAATTATCAAGAGAGTGAGGGGATAGATGCAGGATCCGATAGATAGGAGACTAAAGAACGTACCTAAATAATATATTTCACAATTTCTGTTAGTAAAGAATATATTCAACGAGTAATATCACTCTAAGCCGCATAAATGCGCTAAATGATTATAGGATGATTTATTATAAAATATATTAGATATCAATAACCTTGACAACACAGCATTTCCAACCCCGAAATACCAGCTTCCCCCTCTTGAAGGACTCCAGATACTTATAATTGATGACTGATAAAATATGAGATACTATCACATTCTAAAACGTTTCATACCCTCTCTTCTTTATCTTAAATGACTGCAGATAATACGCTCATAACCTATTTTAAAATAACTCTATCTGCTGTTTGTGAAGTTAAAAATTAATACTTTCATTCTTAAACACTCCTTATTACGTAAGTGCTTACAAATTAACAGGAGATGACGCCAAAAACTGTTTTTCATTTCGGATGCGTAATTGAAAAAAAAAATTCTATATAAAAAATTTCTTTTAACAAGCCTCCTCATGGTATTTCCGTTTTGGTATTCGAGTTTACGACCATTGTTACGTAAAATCGACAAATCAAAATATCTCGAGGCCCCAAACTAGACGAAAAACCTTTCTCAAAAAAATACTATCTTTGATAGAATGGATGGGATTACTTCCACGCAGAACCAGGCTAATTGCTCACTTGGGTCAAAAGGGTAAACTAAATCAACTGTGTTAATAACGCTCTTCTAGCAACATCCTCAGAAACAACGGCCTAACCAAAATTTCCCTCTGCCCTATTTACGTCTCAGAGAGCATGAAGACTGAGAAGTTAACCTCAGGATTTCATAAGACAAAATAGCGTGTCGTTGTGATTTTTTTCTGGTCCAAAATCCACATTCTATCTAGGGCACATCGGAAAAACCCTTTAAAATAAGTCTAACGGAAAGACACGCTTCGCACTGTACATATCTTGGCAAACAACTCCAAATATCCTTCGGCCATCCAAAGTTGAACGTTGTTCCCACCCTATTCGTATTGCTCACTCAGTGATTTTCCTCACATTCCTTGGCGATTCATTTTCTGACCCAATTCCCACTGTCATTATTGCCATTTCCCTTTTCGTTGCTAACTAGTAAACGCCCCCGTCAAGAATGACGGAACTTAATTTAGTTTAAGAATGTCTATCATCGTAAATATCTGGTGCTCCTAAGCACAAAAAATCCATCGTAAGATCATAATAAATCAATATATTTCTTACCGTTATATGTAATAATTATTCTAATGTTTTCAGATGATGAAAGCCTAACATACGTAAATTTCTTATGAAAATTATAAGAACTGATTAACCCGAGTACTTATATGGGATAATTCATGAAATCAACATTCAACAATGGCCTTAGTCGTCAAAGGGTTGGGTTGCTAATTTCCGAAAAAATGTACGAATTTTCCGTGTGTTTTACCAAAGTTCTCCCAATTTCGAATTTATAAATCACTCACGACTAAAATATGATGCTGTGATCATTTTCCTTTATTTAGACACGTCTCAATTTCGTGGGACCATTGTTTCTAAATTAATTTTGTAAAAGAAGCAACCTCTGCATGCACCGAATACCTATTTTACGTACATTTCTTAAGGAAAGTATACTAACTGATTATCCCCGTGCATTTATATGGGATAATTCATGAAATCAATTTCAACAATTGCCTTTGTCGTCAAAGGGATGGGTTATTTATTTCCGAAATATTTTACGAATTTTCCGTGTGTTTTATCAAAGTTCTCGCAATTTGGAATTTATATGAATGATTCGCGACTAAAATAAAATTCTGTGATTATTTTCCTTTCTTAAGACACTTCTCTCAATTTTTTAAGACCATTTTTTCTACGTATGAAAGATGTATTTTATGCAAATATTCACAAACCAAGATTATTCTATGAAAATGAAAAAGGGACAGTATTAAAAAGATCATAGATTCCGACGTAGTTGTATAAATCACGCAAATTACTCTGCAATGGACTGAACCCTACGAGAGAAATGGAATCCCGAATCCTGATAAATTCCCCTCATAGTAGCCATTATCCCTTCTTTGGCTCTAATACTTCATCTATATTTATTTTCGACCTTCCTTCGTCCTCAGCCATGCTTCTTGCTTACTCTGGTCACGGCCCCTCCAAGTTGCCCAAATGGCTCTGTCCCCCGCCCAATTTCCCGCCTCTCTTTCACTTGCTGACCATGTCCGATTTTTTTCTGACCACCTGGACTTCCAAAGCGATTGAAAACCTTATGGGAAATTTAACTCCCTCCCTCGCCTCAGATCGAAATCCTGCACTCGACTGTAATGGATTTCGGAAAGGTTCCTCCACTTTCGCTTACGTTTGTTCAATATATATTTGTTTTCCCCGCGACATTTCCTTTTAGTAATCTTTCATTCCGAATCAATTCTCTCGTAATTAATGGCCATAATTCAATAAATGATGTAGGAAAAGGGTAGACCGTTCCCCAACATAGTCTGGTCACGAAACATACTGTATCGATATGGATTGGTTGGCAAATCCGTTGATACGATTTCTGCGTGGCATACGGTAAGGGCACGTAGTTCTTCAGTGCGTTCCTTACACCCTCACGTCATAGAATATATTTGATCGATGGAGGGAAAAGCTATATCAATATAGATCAACCTTTGCAGGTGGAAATTATTGAAGTGGAATGCCTAAACGCTCGACAAATAAATAGAAAGGATGCAATAGAAATGGGTGCGTCATATTTGGAGAAGGGATTTATTGTTAAAGAAATAAACTGAAGGTAGGACGCAGGTGAAGAGATAGAGTAAGACAAAGCAAAATGTGTGTTAATGAAACGATTAATTATCAAGAGAGTGAGGGGATAGATGCAGGATCCGATAGATAGGAGACTAAAGAACGTACCTAAATAATATATTTCACAATTTCTGTTAGTAAAGAATATATTCAACGAGTAATATCACTCTAAGCCGCATAAATGCGCTAAATGATTATAGGATGATTTATTATAAAATATATTAGATATCAATAACCTTGACAACACAGCATTTCCAACCCCGAAATACCAGCTTCCCCCTCTTGAAGGACTCCAGATACTTATAATTGATGACTGATAAAATATGAGATACTATCACATTCTAAAACGTTTCATACCCTCTCTTCTTTATCTTAAATGACTGCAGATAATACGCTCATAACCTATTTTAAAATAACTCTATCTGCTGTTTGTGAAGTTAAAAATTAATACTTTCATTCTTAAACACTCCTTATTACGTAAGTGCTTACAAATTAACAGGAGATAACGCCAAAANAAATTCTGTGATTATTTTCCTTTCTTAAGACACTTCTCTCAATTTCTTAAGACCATTTTTTCTAATTTAACTCTGTAAAAGAAACAACCTCTGCAGGTAACGAAAACATACTTTACGTTCATCTCTTATGAAAACATATTATGGGCTCCTGGGTTCGAATCCTGGCCTTTACAGAGATGAGAATAATTTTCCTGAGGGTTTCAACATCGTAGAAACACAATGAAGTTTGTTTCAGATCTATAAGTCAAGCCGTTTCTGAGATAAATAGGGGGACGGACGGATGCTCATGTATAGTTTTAAATTAATTTTATCCACAGCATTGGCCACAGTTCAGTTAAGCAATTATTCCAATCATAATGGTCAGTTACTACCCCAAAGTATTGAAGACTTCTTTTTATGTCTTTCATACGCGTTTCTCTATCTGCGATTTACAGCTGGGGTGAGAATATAGCTTATTTTGATCGACTTAAGGCACAAAAGGTAAGAGTCAGCACTAAGGACAAATATTATTATAAAATCAATGATAAAAGCTTAATTCATCCTGACATTTTACTATTCTGAGCTAAAAAAGTGGTCGTGGACTTCCGATATCATTTCCTGTAAAACTTGTAAACGATGAAGTTAATTGTTAATTATCTTAATTATGTTTTTCTTTCGTGATAATTACTAAACATGATTATATTTTAATTAATGCTATCGGGCAAGACTTGGTGGAACTTCTCCATAACCATTTGGAATGAAACAATATGTCTGCGTCCACAAATTTATTTTTGATTATTTTGATTGACAATTTGTTACGGAAAACACAAAGACAATTCGCCATTAACCAAATTTATTCTTCCATTCCTCCTCCTGTGAAATCCACCCGTTTATTAAAATTAAAATTTGTGCATAACTTTAGTTACCAAATTAATAAGTTCTTCCCTTCCGAAAAATTTCGCCCAGCCTTTTATACTACCTCCACCTTCCGCTCGCACTTATGCAACGGCCGTGACAAAACAAATATTAATAAAAAATCTGGAACATACAGACTTGATTGCGATGACTGTAACATCTGCTATGTTGGCCAGTGTAGAAGGGTCAGTGAGGAAGGGCCATCGTTACACGTGCAGAAGAACACAGAGCGTCCTTTCTTAAGAAATCGAGGAATTCGCATTTTGCAATCCATCTAAATGACAGTAACCACAGCGCATCGTTTTCTCCCATTCTCCTCAACGTCGGCCCTAAAGGTAAAAAGCTCCACCTCCTGGAGCAACTAGAGATACACCACCGCCTGGAGTTAACCTACCTAATGAGCATATTTTCGGCGAAAATATTCCCACCATTTTTAAATCTATCCTTCCCCATTTTCCCCCCCTCCCCACATTCCCCCACATAGTCCTTTCACTCCTCGTGTCCCTCCCTTGCATTTCCTTGTATATATATTCTGTTTGCAATCTATTCCGGTTACCTGAATATGAGTTGAACTCGAAACCGGTCGTATTTAAGAAAAAAAAAATAAATTTGTGTACGCAGACATATTGTTTCATTCCAACTGATGACTGGACTGATTCTAAGTTCCTTTGAAAAGCATAGCCGCATCCGTTACTCTCGGCACTTCATTTTTCATTAAAAGCAACTAATTGAACTCTCCTTACCATGTTTTATCTCATTGCAAAGAGGAAACTGAAAGAGATACATTTCCTTGATGCATGTTTTTTTCGTCCACTCTGCGAATCGCTCTGTTTTTTCGGAAGCTCAAATAATTCCAGTAAACGGAATCTAGAAAAACAGTCCAAAGAAGCAGCTATCAGTCTTGGGAGGCATATGCAGAAAATTTGCCGACCATTACTTACAGGGATGTTGAAATCTCAATCTCAATCTTTTACAAAAAAGGCAGGATTTAATCTTTCTGGCATTTGTTACAGGATACTTTAAATATCTAAAGCTCAGTTCAGGGATGTCTTCAGTGTATCTAATGGTTTTTTCTTGGTATCTGCTACAGACCAAATAATAATTAAACTAAAGTTATATCAATCTTTAAATTAATAGATAACTATATTCTAATTCCAAAGATACAACTCACTGGGAATAGAATGAGTTCAACAAAATATCTATCCTTACTATTTCCACATCAAATATGTACGTAGATTATCACTTCACGCCACCTAGTGGTTAACGAAAAGTAACATTCAAATAAAAATCAATGGCAATAGAAAATGTAACAATTTTGCATTTATTAAAACAACGATTAAAGAATTCCTTAGAAATGTTTATCATTCACCATAAATACGTGATTAATCCTTATTCACATACTCAAATATCAATGCAAGCTCGAAAATTATTTTACAGAGATATCAGAGGTGAAGTATTGTTAATTAACCCTAAGACATGGATACATCTCATGCATGATCCTTATTATTCTACAGGCACACACATACGCAAACAGTAACATCGGTCTCCGCATTAATCATTCATTACTCTCCATAAGACCACTCAAGGTTAAAAGGCTCCCTTTAGATGTTATAACGGCAACCGCTGTATAGAACTCGAAGCAAAAAAGGAAGATATCAAAGAGATAAAAATGTCCCTTCCTCGCTTCTTCAGGTCATTAATCTTCTAAAGCATTCAGAATAAAATGATTCTCAAAGCGAAAAAGCAATCTTTCATGCAAAAAATATAAAGTTAAAAAGAAGTACGACGAAAGCATTTTTAATATTCGATTATTCTCTCGCAGCAATCCGCTGGAAATTCCGCGACGATTAATTACTAAATAAGAATACCTTTAGATAGCTCCTACAAATTCATTGATGAACGTTTCTTTGATTTATATTGCTATCTTAAAAACACCACTCGATTTCAATTCGTCGTCGCTATTTATTCTTGATATCAATCATTGGAAATTCTGGGGAATTTTCTTCTAAACGTATATCACGAAATGATTAAATGTATTCGTAAAACGTGTAGTTTGGACACCGCACGCAAAATTTAACCAAAGGGGTAGCGCGTTACACCTTTGGTAAATGTGGTCCCGAGTTCGAGCCCTAGTGAGAACCAATCCGTAAGGAATGACCTCGACTGTCAAAGCATTTTAACGTTAATATTAATGCTCCGTATGTCGGCAGGTGGAATTTGTGTTTAGAGGCAAACGGGAAGTTCCGGGTTAACGTTATTCAGGAATAACCCAATGTGCATTCCGGAAAAAATTCCATTCTCAAAGGCCTTACAATTGGAAATAATTGTGGAGTCCTTGAGAATGGAGACATTGTTTCCAAAATGCGTATTAGATTATTCCTAGAAATCGTCAATCCGGAGCTTTCCGTTTGCTTCTAAACACAAATTTCACCTGCCGACATACGGTTTCTACTTTTTTAGTGCTTTTAAACCTCTATTTATTTAAAGGTTGTATTCCAACTTTCTTTTCTTTCACACCATTGCTACTTCTACATTACTATGAGAAAAGCATGCAGTTTTTCATTAACTGATGAAAATATGATTAAACTTACCTTAAGATTTGATAAACATTTCACTTCAAAGCGAATGTACAGCGAAATATTATATAGCTATCGAAGTAGAATGGAATGTCTCTCGTATCATGCAAGTAAAGCATGCTTCTGTCCTTGATGTCGTCAAAGGTATCTCCTATATATGCCAATATTTACTGGTACCCGAAGAAGAGATGTACCCAGTCTCTGAAATGCTACTGTAGAGATTGTGAAGAGTTGCAGCAGCTTGTAGGAAAATTCTTTACGAAAAGTCGACGCCAAAGGTGTAATTCAAAGCCGCTATGACAGGAAGGGCTCGAGGAATGTAATTCACGCACGAATTTCAAGTGGCCTCTTAGAGATTCTCTGCTCAGTGGCACAAAACCTAACTGCATATCAAACAAATGTCCAAAGGCAAAGGAGCATGCGGTGTAAGACACTGTTCGCCAACGTCTTAACCAAACTAAAAGCGTTCATTCTACGGATTGTGTATTTCCTTCTACATTGAAAATTCTCATCCAATGAATTAGGTTACAATCAATAAATAGGAATTAAACTCCGTAGTAGTGCGCCATTAGAGAAATAAAACGAAACGACTCAACTGCTTGCCCCAATTTTTATTACAGTCTCACATTAGAAAACATTGTGTTTCGTTTTCTTCAGTTATATCATTAAAAGTAATCTGATAATTAGCTTCAATAGAACTTCAATTTTCTTAAAAAAAGGAAACAGTAAAAACAAAATACTTGTGTAAAACACGCTTAATCTCTTATAATAAACGAAATAATCAAAACCTTTCCAGTAATAAAAATACATTTTAACTAATAAGAAAAAAAAATGTTTTAACTTTAGAATAAAATTTTGTTTTAACTTTGCGGAAAATATAAAAATTCCATTTCGTTATTCTTTGAGATGGCGACCGACCACAAAGTCGGGATAAATTTATTATATTCTAATAAGTCGAGCAATATTAATGAACATGTATTATTGCACCAGTTAGTGCTAACTGTTCTATTTGATTGAACTGTACTATTGATCAATCAAAACTGGAAACAATATAAATTAACAATATAAACAAGTTCTTCTAGAATTAAAGTCAAGGAAATTGTGTAGTTATGTATCCGAGCATGATCTATACAGGAATATGCCTACACCGATGAAAATATTTTGCGAATTATTAGCCCATTACATAACGAGAAACAATAAATTAATTTAATCGGCTGTAGAACACACAGTACGGGAAAGGGTATTTAATCAATGTGCTATTAATGCTGAAGCAAAGGTAATGGTAGTAATCCAGTGCAAGAAACAATAAGAAATCTGCCCATAGGAGCACCAATTAATATTACTGTATTCCGTAAATATACCATATTTATCCACCTCTATAGACAGAAAAAGTAGCAAAATGCTTATTTTAGTACAGTACCCTGCACTGGAATTCAAATGTTTCAAAGGTGCAAAAAAGAAATAAATTATTGAATTCAACGCTTCTTTTTGTTTAACTTAATGGCGAAAAACTGATCAAATTGAAAAACTCCAGGAAAATCTGAGGCTTTATTTTAAAGAGAATCTGAAAACATAGTTCAGACCTTCTATTCTACTGTTTTGTCAATGAATTACGGTAAAGTAATCAATATTTTCAAAGTACTCATCCGGAGGAACTAAATATTATTTCTTACGAATACTATTGCTTAAATTAAAATATAACGTGACCAGGTTTATAAACATTCGAAAACATTGACGGCTAAAGAGATCTTGCTTTGTGTTCAATGGTTATCTCCCATATGATAAGCTTATTGCGATAATTTGTATTCCCTGAACATTTTCCATAACGGTAAGATACGAATCCTGCAGCTAGTAATCCCGCAACACGTGCCATTTTATTCCTCTCATTTTCCACTCTGAATTTGGAAAGAAGGATGCAGCTTCTCCGAGGCAATTATTGCCTCGACCACGCCCCAATTATTTGCATGTATAACGAGTTCTCTCTGGCACGGACAAGGAAAGAAGTTCACGCAATTTATTCCGTGTCATTTATTTAAATTTATTCGAGTAACAGATGGGTGAACGTGCTTCAGTAAAAGCACAACTTTCTCTATCTCGTCTACGCAAACATTTTGGGCGGATTCCGTCTAGAGATACGTTGGATGCCTCAAAAACTTCCAATTTGATGTCCCGCTTTATTTGGGCCAGAGTAACAAGAGATAAGCGACAAGTTGCCATTAAACATCCCTAATCTGTGTTGTAATGAGCGACCGCTGGCTTCGGTATTGAGAGATCTTGGATATCTGAAGTGCTGCCATTGCGTTTTTCCTCTTTTTGTTCAATGAAGCGGGTTGGAATTGAAGGGCAGTCGGCAGATGAATTGGAAACGCCAAACCGTGGACCGAGATTTCCGAGTCAATACGAAATTATTGGCTGTAAGCGCGGTTGTCTCCATTTTCGCAGTTCCTGTCTCGTTTGTTTTACGAATAGCTCCCCAGTTTCGTTCCTTCCGCCGACTTCGGCGCCACTCTTCGCGCATCTCCCTTTCTCTTGTTATTCATGATGCTCCAAACCTAATATTTTTGCAGTCTCTGCGATTCCGAACCTGGTTGATCCGACCCCCGCAGCGAGTTTCAAAACAATTGGTGGTTGAGAACGTGAACGGAAGAGAGGGATATTCGTGAGAACTTTGATATTCGATGCCAAACAGATGGGGACTGTCTATAGCGAGACTACTACCTATTCATTCCTTTATCGGACTACAATAATGCTGTTATTGTGGACGCTACGAAACTAATTTTACCGCAGTGCACACGCAGCATTGCGGTGATGCGAAATCTTTTATGAGAGCGGGCAGTATTTCACGTTGATTATCTTACGTGGCTAGCATCCAAGTGAAATTATTTCCTTGGCAACCCGAATCTATTCCTTTGCTGCTACAGTACTGGAATTTTATGAGCTTTTCGTGTGTATTGAGCAATATCCTACTATATGGGCGTATAAAGTTAGAGAAAGCTTACTCCTTTATAAAACACAAAATGCAATTGACTAAATAACCAACGTTATTAACTATACAGGACAAAAATTAATTTGATAAGCAGTATTTCTCCTTATGAACACTATAATTTATATCACATTCATTAAATATTTTTGATCTCTTGGGAACGAATGCGCTATAGCTTTGCGATACGATCATGCATGATGTAAACTTTCATAAAAGAATTCTTTTGAAGGATACGCATGTACGCATGAGGTTATGTATGCACATATGCATTAAGATTTCATACATTTAATCAACTACCTCAGCCTTCACTTCGCGGAACCTTCATTCTCCCTCGCGATGAATCCATGCATACATTTTAAAGTGTACAGTAAGAGATGCAAAATTTAACAGTTGCAAATACTTCAGATACCACGTTGGAAACCTACTACGCCTACTAAAGCAGTGTCATTAGCCAGCTTATGAAAGTCTCAGGTTAAAAGATGGGAAATGCAGAGAACAGTGAAAAAGTACATGCGAATCCAAAACTGTTTTGTATCACTTACTTCTCACGACTATTAAAGCACATCGTTACTAAGTGGATGTTCAGATTCATCAATATCAGTTTTCCACTGGCACTACGATTTTTCTAAGACAGTATGCACATGAAGATATAAATGTTACTTATGAAGTAAGAAATTACTCTTACAGCCATGTATTGAAGTTAATCTTTAATAGAGGACATTTTGGGACATCATATTTCGTTTTACAAATTTTGACTAGTAATTCTAGTTATTGCAATTTACTCCAACAATAATCTAACCTTGATATAAAATTATTCTAACTTCCTATTCAACTCGACAGTGGCTTAGTGATGTCAAAATTTAACTGTCATATTGATTAAACCTTCACCATTTCCATTCCTATATGTGTAATATGATGGGATTTAATCGCTTAACCGAGGGATAGGGAGGTCACAAGTAATTCAAAGCCACGCCTTGAATCAAATAAGAGACTCGATTTTCCGAATCGCCATGAATCTGAGATTTATTGGGGTCAAAGTAACTTCATTTCAAAGTTCGGTGAAAAACGTAGCTAGCGTTTTGAAACTGCACAGGAAAAGTAGGCTAAAACCTCAAGTTTTCAAATAGCCGGGATGACTTTCTATTAGAATTTTTCTCGCCAGGAATGAATGAATTCATTTTTTTTCTGCTCTCTTTGACGGACAAAGGCCATGGCCACGCTGGCTGTTGGAGGATGAAGTTTTCGAAGCCTAAATTGATTCCTCTTCTTCGTCTTTTATGAATCTATCTGCTTAACCACGTGTTTACGTCTGAGGATGATGCATGTATGATTTTACATTACTCGTTCCAAAGACCTCATTATTAAATTGAAACTCACTACTTACTTAAGTTTCCAAATAGCATGTAAGATTGCTTGCCCTTACGGAGGTTTACAGATTAAAGTTGTGCATGCACACATATTAGCTTAGGAAAAACAGTGCCTCCTCTACGTACGAACTTAATTCGTTGTGCTTCGAATTTCGCAGCTCAAAAAGAATATATTTCGATATCCCATAAAATCTTCGTAAAAAATTCATAAAAACTTCATAATAAGTCAAACCCTATATTTAAATAACTTAACAAACTTGTCCAGAATTTTCGGCGGCAGACGTAACATGATTCTCAATAGTGAAAAGGAGGATGACACACACTAACTATTCTTCTACGGCGAAGAACCGGTAATTACCAGATGCACTATCAAGTGAGGAATCGTACTTTAACTCACTCTCTTCTCACAAAAAATTATTTCCCGTTGTTATACATATTATAAGCAAAGATCATAATAATATTCAACGATGTTGCTTAGACTCTGGAAACAGGAAAGTTAGTCTAGCAATGTTAATGTTAATTGCTCTCTGATAGGAGTGATAAAGGTTCTTCTGCTGAGGCATAAAGGGAAATAACCAGCCTCTGCTATGTTAAAGAGAGATGAGTTCGAAAGAAAACAAGTTAACCCAAATAAACAGTCTCTCGATATTATTCCCTGAACAATCAAAATCCCTACGTCCTTTTTTTTTTGAAAGAGAGGAGAAAATGAACAACAGTTAACGTCAGGTTTTAATATGCATAGCCATACGAATTTGTCAAAGAAATACATTTAACACATAATTTACATTAGAATGTAGAAACAAAATGCGAAATGAAATGCTTTTCATATTCACGATAATTGTAGCTCCGACCGATATGCCTCTATTTCCAAAAGCAGAAGAGGACCCCGGAGTAAAGCACAGTAATCAAAACCCATTACGATTCCATTTACACTGCATTCATGAAAATGGAACTTTTGTTTCGCCCATATTCATTCCAGGTGCAATAAACAAATCCCATGTTACTTATCATGAGTGGAGTCACGGTTGACTAAAACTGCATAGCGATGACTAAACAAACTTATAAGTCCCCGAGGCAGTCAGCTATTTGCATAGGATTTATTAGTCCTTAAGAGCCCTTCGTTCTAATTCACACCGATGGCCGATGAACGAAATATTTCCCGAGTTACCTGAAATTACGGAAATTGATGATAAAGTTCTTTGAGGGCTTTGTTAAACAAGTGCATTGCTTCTATGGAGATGCGTAGTCACTCTGTAGCCAAGTAATAGGGGAAAATGAGGTGCCACATTGCTTTGAAGTGACCACCCCTTGCAAACAGGTTTCACTCTTATGTTAACAGTGGATTCATTATAAATTGAAGAATTCCGTCTTACTTCTTTGTTAAGACACTAATTGTTGACCGTAATATTTCCGAGAAGTAGTTATATATTGCTACTTTTTATTAGTTTATCGAACGTCAAAGTTACTATAATCACCTCATAAAAATATTAGCGCATTTTTAATGGTGAATTCATTCAAGATTTTGTATAAGGCAGTAAAAATGGTAAATATATACAAAAGTTAATATCTCTAGAAATGTTTTCAAAACCTACTAAAATATGTGCATGAATTATGTTTTATAATTTTTCTCTCGGTAAGGAAACTTCGGTGATGCAATTTGCAATTTGTGGTTGATATCATGAATATGGGATCGGTATTTAAATTAGGAGCAATCGATACGAAGCTGTGCAATTACCTATTAGCCTATCTCTAGCTACTCCTGCGTTAGAATAAATGGTTTTGTTCCTCAATTATTCCAGCAGAGACACGATTCGATTATAGAATAGCTTTTAATTTAAAATTTAGAAATCGAGCATTTAATGATGGAGGTATCACTGGTATGTAGTTTACAACGGACCGCATCCGTATTGTAGCATATGAAATGCTCATACTTCAGGGTAGAACGGACTTGAAAAAAGTCTGACGGTACCAAGAAGCGAACCCGAGTTTCCCAATTGCCGGTCGGGTGCTCTGTCCGTTGAGCTATCCCATCAGAACATTTTTCCAAGCCATTCGGGAGATATTGTGGGCAAATTGTTGCGAGTTCGTCCACATGGTGGCATCGTTCACTGTCATGGTTTCTTGGAAGCATCGGCCACACAAAGTGATGGAAAGGAAACCCCCTTCATGTTAATAAATATAGAAAACGAGTTTGGGTGATTTAGCGCAATATCTCCCAAACCCATTTTTAATGCTCATATTTGTGACATAGTTCTAGCATGAAATTGGAAATATAACTTACGTTAATGAATCAATATTGAAATTAATTATGCATCCGAAACGCACCTTCTTTTCCACTACTTTTCAACGTTGAGAATTTAACAGAACCTTGAGAAAGGATATCAGCAGATATTTCTTCCCACCATAAATAAAAGTCGGTAATACTATCCAGGTTTTTTCGATTGTACTAGAAATTAAAGCAAATATCTCAGAGATCTGTACCGTGGAATAATTCAAGGCATCAATGAAATTCATTTACAGTCCCCGCCCTCGCTTCCAAAATGCGTCCATAATTAAGATTGTTTTGAATAAAATATGCAGATTTTGTTTTCCTTCCAATCTGATTTCATCTGTTCCCTCTCCGAATCGACTTACAAAGTCCTTTCACCTTCTTGGCATTCATCTCCTATAAGGATCGCGAGGATTCCGTTCACTCGACACAGAATGCGAAATCGTAAATCGAACGCCCAAAAAATCCAGTGGAGGAAACTTTCGCCCGAAAAGGCATTTCGAAGATTCTATGATATCCTTTTATTTTGCTTTCGAAGGCAGCAATCCACTCGGGGGAAGAAAAATGCCCCTTTTCTCGTGGCCTGAAAAAATCCCTTAAAAAAGAGAAAGGTCATTACAGCAGCCGAAAAGGGGGGATTTCATAATACAGGCGTTATTTCTGGACTTAGAGTAGAGAATAACATTGCGCGCGGTGCTTTCTAAACCGACCGCTCCTTTCTGTTGGCGCTACTGAGCAAGGTAAAAATCCATCTATATGCAAATAAGGAGAAGAAGAGATAAAGGGATAGAGGGAGAAAACGAATGTAAAGAAAGGGAAAGCAAGAAATGAAAGGAGATATTCAGAGAGGCGTGAACGAAGCGACAGACAAATTAGTTGTTCTGAAGAATTAAATTGTGATATCGGATTATGTAGTGAAATTAGACTAAATATTCTGATTCCTGGACAGAAAAGTAGCTACTTGACTGCGGCCGAAAGCTATAGTTACGGAATATTTGAACAGGTCTAGCGTCAGATATTCGAAAAGTTAAGGTAGTTTTATGCAATCAATGGGGCACCAAAATCCGTATATTTATTAAGAGTGAAAAAACCTACAACTTTGTGTTCACAGAAATATTCGCTGATGTTATCAATTTAGGAAATAATCAAAGGAGATTAAAAATATCACATATTTTCCATACTATTAGCGACGCTGAGTATGTAATGAATTTCTGAGTTAAGAAAAAGTAGAAGAGAAATTTAACATAAAGGCGTGCACCTTGGAAAATTCCCTGGGAGAAATGGACATGTAAAAATTTGGCTGAGCTGGAATTCGAACCCGGGTCTCCCAATTTCTGGTTAGTTGCTCTACCTAGCAATTAAGATAATCGTAACATTTCCAGTTTTTTAGTTGCAGGATAGCTTAATACTTAGATGAACCAATCGCAAATAGGAGACCCAGGTTCGAGTCTTTCTTCCGCTAGAGTTATTATGTGTAAGTTTCGGATAATACGGTTTTTCTGATCCAGTTCATGAGTGAACGTGTTTGTAGTTTGTGAATGAGGTCGTTCAAATTATTAAAGCAAATTTTATGCGCGGTTTCCGTTTACATTAAAGGAAGAAAAAAATGTATCATTGCTTACGAAATCTATCTACGTAACTACTGTCAGCGGTAAGGAGAATAAAAATTTGTATCGAAACTAGAAATAACTAAGATTATGACTCATCTCGTACAATCATACAACAGAAAGCCAATTTAAAAACCTAATGTATCTCAAGTAAATATGAATGCGATGATGTAAAATATTCACTGAACCACTCCATGTAGAGAAGGAACCGAATCTGAGCAATATATTTACAATTGTTTGTAATGTGATACTTGAGGCATATTAGTAAAACGTTAATTTCCCTTAATTAGCAATATATTTACTGTATCATACACTGAGAATCGCTCGCTTCTATGGGAATGAAACAATGCCTTAAAACATTCTGATGGTTTACATGTTTTTTTTTATAAATAAAACGTACACGCAAGTGTTTACTGATCTAATTTGATGTACTAAGTCGGTGCAAATGGTACAGTAGCCGTGGAAAGTAGGGTAGAGAAAACTATGCGTTTGCCTCTTTGATAGTTAAGTAGTGTAGAAGATATATAGCAGGTTTTATTTAAGGCTAAACGGAGTATTCGTAAAAAATACGTACGGAAATCAGTGGGAAAAAAGGCCACAATGAAATACGTCTTTGGAGCACATATGGAAGGGATGAAAGAGGAATGTGCTGAAAGAAGTGGGGAAAAAGACTGTAACATAAGAACGGCGAACACCTGAACGAGGAGAGAAGCTCACTAAGCATAATTTGGGTTAAAACTCACGTTACGATTTATAGGACAGTCTCTGCGCTAGTTTTAGGCGCCGCTTAGGGAGTGTCGCGTGGCTTGGATGTTAAATATTTCATGAGCTTGCTTTTCCCTGGACATTTTTAGATTTGCTTTCACGTGTTGACTTCGAGGAAAACTAATCTCACTTTTGGTCGGCTGAGGTCAAAGATTCTCTTAGCGAAAGAAAAACGAAGTTTGCTCCTATGATTAAAGAGGTTCTTCGCAGGTACTTCTCAGAATACCTATTGAATGAATAAATAATAACAATGAATACTACGCAATTTCTCTTATCAGCAGTTGTTTAATTTTCGGGAAAAAGCAGTTCACTGTTTAAATATATCGTTTAATTTTCTAGATAAAAATATAACGAATTCGAGAATCACTTGGACCATTGGAAATGTTAAGGCAATTTATTAATGAACGTGTCTTTTGTCAGATTTCACGTAGATAATCATTAAAATGGTCACTTCCTATGGCAAAGAGTTCCGTTACAATTAAAAATAAATTTGACAAGCTTGGAGGAATTTCCTTCCAAAATATTGTCACATATTTTAAGAGAAGTTGTCTCCTTAAAACATGTTTGGTAAAATTATTTAATTAATTACGAATAAATGAATGAAAGTTTTCAATAAAATTAAGTTGTATCTTAACGAGATTACCCACTCTGCATAGGGGTACCCATAATTTGTCCTGTCATGATACTTTCCATATGTGCGCTGTAAGGCTTTGATATAGTTTACTAATAAGGGAATTTAAAAAGCCTGACATGATAGTACTCGAATCCGGATCTTCAAGTAGCCAGACGTAATTCTCTAGCAGGATATCTCAATGGAATGGAGAAACCGTCCGGGGTGTTGAAGATTCGAGTTAAAGTTCTGGTCATTTCGTACAATTACAATGACCGTTTTTCCATAGGAGTTTTCCTAAATGCACGCCTTAATATGAAAAGTCACCTTTCACCGCCTCCCTTGATACCCTTTCTTATAATCGTTCTTTATCTTCATGTAAGCGATACGAACACATTTCCTAATATTTTTCAATGTGTTACCTTCGGTTTCTGTTGCTTTAGAAGTCCAATGACGACGCAATCAGATGAAGTGTTAACATTTCTACGCATAAAAGAGCCTCGTATGTTATATTATGAAGTATGTAAGTATGTTATTTCGTTATTCCTTCAAAACAGTTAGCAAATATTACCATTCAACTTTTTCTGGAGAGTCAACCGTCATAAGCTAAGTACATTGGAGTCTAGAATCGAGCGACCAATATGGAAAGGCAGATTAACCAGATAAAAGAGGGAATAAGAGCGAGCAGGACCAGAGATAGCGAATCGAGGATTAACGGAAATTTGGCTGTGTAAATAATTGAAGGGGTGAAAGAGTAGAGAGGATTAGAAGGATGAGGAAAGATTGGAATAGAAGAGGAAAAAGGAAGAGTTGAAGTGATATTCCAATGTTGCCAGTTCTCGCTGTTTCAGCGCTTGGTGGAAAGGCGAATACTTCGCTTTCATATGGTTCCTTAACTTAGGTATATGAAGTAATAATACTGCAATTATAATTAGGAAATTTCCTGAAAGCTCCACATCCTTCCGTTTTCATCTGACAATGTATTGTTAATAAAGGATAGAATTAATTTCAATTATTAAATTTTCATCTCATCCATTAACGCTTTACATTAAAAAAATATTTTATCGAACCTGATCAACTCAAATTGTCTGTGAGGAATATTATAAAATAAAACTAGAGGTTAAGTCCATCGCAAGACCACTAAAGTGAAGATCTTACCAGGATTAGCAAATAATATTGATAACGATACTATAAAATTATATTAAACATCCAATTGGTGGATGACCAAGCGAAATTAGTGTAAGGCTCTAAGTCTGAACTTACGGAAAATTATGTAGCATTCCTGGGTGAATGTTTCTATAAGAAGAAGCAATGTCTAGTATAATTAGAAAAGTGCAGTATCTAGGTTATAAATGCTGACAATAAAACGTTTTCCTAACACCTTCTTTAGCATTTTGAGAAACGTATATTACTTAACTAAGTTACTTGAGTGGGTTACTAACTTGAGTGGGTTGCGTATACGCAACCCACTCAAGTGGGTATACGCAACCCACTCAAGCTTAGATCAGTGCGCTTTAAGACGCAGATTAGTACATTTTTCATTATAAATATTTCATTTCAGCGTATTATTGACCTCAAAAACTTGGTTGGTGTTGGTTTATTCTCGATGCTCAATGTGAATAGCAAATTAATTTGCTAGCTCCCATGGGCTACTCAATTGCTGGCGTTAAAAAGTGTGTTGCTAATGTTAATTAATGTAATTTAAAATGTATAGAGTAAACTGACTACTGCAGGAAGAGCTTCTGAACCAAACGGAAGATCTACCACTAATATTTTCTCTATCCTACATATGACGATAGAAAATGGATAGGATTGAATATTTCCCCAGGTCATCTACTAAAATTCTTATTCATGTTGGTAAAACGTACGTAAACTCTAATCGGATTAAATATTTTTGTAACTTAAGAAACAACTTCGTCATACTGCAACTATAAGGGAAATCCAGCATCGAATTCGATAGTTAAGTGCCAATATTCGCTAAAATGAAACATTTTCAAAGGAAATTGCATCTGGCAGAATTCCTTAGAAGACCTTAGTCTATCCCGCAATTCCGAAATAAAGTTACTTTACTGCCTTTTTCACCTTTCAAACAGGTTGGTAGGTCTAATTCGTCCTGACTAAGGAAAGGGAGAAAACGCCAATTGAACGTTCTAAACATGCACCCGAGTCACGCAACGAAATGTAGCGATCCTCCGCTACACCTTTGGACAAGTACACATACCACGCACGGTCTACTTCAGCGCTCTATGCGGCCTTGTCCTCACCTCTCGAAATCGATTCGGACGTTATATCGTGCAGCTCCTAAGGTTAATTGTAAATTCATAATTGGATGTGAATAATACTCGCTTAATTAAAGAAATTTTACTGGTCGCAGCGGCGGTGTGTATCGCGCTAGCGCTCCGATATCAACGGTCTCGGGCTCGAGTCCTGGCAGATTGCATTCTTCTGGATAGGGAATGGTTGAGCGTGTTCCTCATTATTCATAATTATATAATACATGAAACTGGGTTCTTTCTTTTTCCAGAAATGAAGTTACTATTATTATTATTGGAAATAGAATTGGCGATGATTATCAGAAAATTTCCGGTATGCTTAAACGAGTGTTTTCGGTTATTTACAATTGCTACCTTAAAGAACCTTCTAAGCTCTTATTCCTCTAATAGTCCATACAAGGCCGATATTTTGTGAATGTATTTTGTGGATTTCTGAGTACCTTAACCATTTTTCTCCAGCTTCGCCATTGTCGGGCAACATTACCATCTTTGGGGAGAAAAATTCAACTTACTTTTTGATACTCCTCGTACATCATTATCTTACTGTGTAGCTCCACCGATGATAACTATGGCAATGGGAATGTCAGTAAGAGTCGAAGGAGGATTCGGTATACTTCAGGGTCGGGGATCCATTTCCAACCTGAAGGCCTAGTAGAACCATATGTAGGAGCCGGTTGACCGCATAAACAATTATTATGTCGCTCTAGAGAGTCGTACTCCCTATAAAATATTTAAGAATCTGAATTCTATATAAAGAAAGGAATACATTTGCTAGGTGAATTGAAAGGAATATTTTCGACTTTTACTTGGAGCACCAAGGGAGAATGGGAAACAAAATAAATTGAATAAGGGCATAGTTTTTTAAGTAACGCAAAGACAGCATTGATTGCTCGAAAATACTGTAAGTTCCAGATATCTGGTATGTTCCTATAACAATCTCCTTAGAAATTGGGTTGGGTTGGGGAAGAATGTTTATCACCATTATTATAGAAAGTAAATGTTCCCAAGGAAACGAACATCGGCATACTCAAACACATTCCACCCAGTCACGTCGCGTCGGTATGTACAACCTATCAATACCCTGAATTTCCATTTTCATTAATTGCATTCTTCTCAGAGTTAATTTCACTGGTTACCAATTCGACCTCTAACGATTTAAACGTGCGCACCATTATGCAACAAACGACAAAAGTAGGCCTCGCAACCTGCGAGTGCTAAGTATGACTGACTAAATTTACTATTGTAAAGTCACAAAAATATGCGTTTTAAATGCAATTACAGAATTGTCAACCCTCAGATACTTCACTTTTCCAGTAACTGGAAGATTCTGCTTCGGTTACAGATGATTTATAGCCCTAAAGATAGGTACAGTTATAAATAATCTATAGGCTTACATACATAGTAATTCTAGGGATAGAGATTTCTATCAGATTACAAATGTCACAAAATCTATTCATAACATTATTTGTTGATAATTATATGGTTAAAATACTTCCTGAATTAACCGTTGGAACTTGCTTGTAGAATTAAACGAATGTTGTCTATTTAACATTAACGGTGTATACAATTTCGAAGATCCAAGGAATCAATTGATGCATCAGAGGGAAAGTTTTCAAAGAAACCATGAATGTAGCGCATATGCAGTCATACGACGATGGGCCTCTTGGTGCGGCCAATACCCACAGGTTTTCCTCTGTTTGGAGAAACTCGTGAGGGGTATGATCTACGACGCAATTGCCGAAGCCTGCGGGTTGATTTCCCCAAGTGGCGCATCGAGAGGTCCAAGACCCAAGGCTCACCTTCTAAGTTGTTTACGTTGCTTATCCGCAGTCAAGCGCCTCAGAAAAGGCGGACGATTAGGATTCAGGAAGCGGGCAGAGGCCTTGCAAATGGGCGTCAGAGGATTCACAACCTAGAAAAGTATTCCTCACCCTCCAGAGATCTACGTGCCACCGCTGCTGGAAAGACTAGAATGGTGATGGACGGATCGCGAAGCTTGCAGAAAAGAAGGTCACAGCCACGGAGAGAATCCTGAAGGGATAGGATAGGAATGGGAGGTGGAAGACGGGCAACAGTCGAACCTGAGTTAAATTGACCAAGTGTAAAAGTGGAGTTTGAATAGGGAGTGCGTTTTTACCTGTTGGAGGGAAGAGGGTGGTAAGGAGGATAACCTTTTCAGAAAGAGTTTTTGCACCGTTTGACTGAGCAACGTGCGCTTCACAATATTAAGTTCTGCGGATAGAGCCCGAGCGTGAGCAGAAATTTAAAAACAAAATTGCGGATAATCATCGAAGATGTCAACTAAAATAAATCCGTAATCTTTAGTGATGAGTCGAAAATATTTTTAAGTTAGGGTGGTCTTAGGTTATTTATTATTCTAATTTTGTTAAATTAGTCCACAATGTTACATGAAAGCAAGCCTCTATCACAAACAAACACTAAAAGATCCAACTTTAACTCTGCCGGAGAAAATAAAATAAGAACATAAATCGCTTGTTTTCGGATTGATAACTAATTTAAGCTTGTGTAGGATACTTTAGACCTATTCTGAATAATTCCACATGTTGTTTTTATTACTATACTGAACATTTTTCATAAAGATTTCTGGGAAACTACTTAGGGATTACAATTGCAATAATTTCCATTTCATTCGTAAACTTCATTGTAACTACTGATGTCATCAATATGCTGCAATATTCTATATTAAAATATGTAATTGGCGTTGAAAAGTTTCATTTGTTATGTACGAAATATTACAAGAGTGAAATTCGTAAAAAGGTTGTTACCGAGCATTAGTATCATAATGTTGTATTTTTACATATAATTTGTTCGCATATCCACGATTTGCTGCTAGAGCAATCCCGTGTTTTTTTATTCACGTGAATATAACTTAACCATCATAAGTAATTTAGCATTGATTCTATCTTGAAAAGACCCTCATTTCTACTTTTACCAAATTGGAAATTCCTGCGCTAAGTGAAAGTTCTTGGCCATTAACATGAGAAGTGGAGGTTATGAAAGTTTAACGGTAGATTTCAAGCTAACATAAATGTATATTATCAAGGTAAGAGAATGGAGCGGGTTTTTGTCCTTCAGAATTCCTCGGTTGCAACTGGAGAAGATTTGACACTCCTTAAGGAATATAGGGACATGAAGCAATGGGACAGGAGGATTGATAAGGTTGGGCAAAAAACCGAAAGGAAAATAAAAAATAAGGAGTGAGGGAAATAAACGAATGGGGATGTGAAAAGAGGATTGGTATTTTACCTCTGGGGAGCTTCCGAGGACTCCGCGACTTTCTTTCGAGTTCTTAATCCTTGCCCAAAATAAAGTAATTTCCGAATCCAATTAATTTTTCCCCTTATCGGACTTCTATGAAACTTTTACTTGACGGGCCAATGTTTATCTTCCCAATTATCTCGCGAAATACGCGCAAAAGGAGCCGCGAAATGTCCAATTAATTTTTCAGGCGCCGCATCCATATTTTCGCCGCCGTCGCAGGGAACGTTCTCATTATGATCCCTTCGAATGCGGTCAGAAAAAGGAAAGATGCATTAAAGCGATGATCGATTTTGTTCGGGTGAATGGAGTAAGAACAATGAAAAAAGAGGGATTTATGGGAGGGGCTTTTGAACACCTCGTCCATTTGAGAGATTGAGGCAAGCTGCTGTTATTTTTTCTATCTTTTTCATACTTTCCCTTATGTTTAATGACTTTTTCCTAAATTCTATATTATTTTCAAATTATTGGAGAAATTGGCTTTGATGCTCATAAAACAAACTCACTATATCTTATTAATGGTAGTGCGATTGCCGTGCTTTTCTTACGTAGACGAGGAATTGTATAAATGGGGACCAAATATATACATTTTATTGTACATAATGCATTTAATGCCTAAGGTTGTTGGAAATAATAGACAAATTTAAAGCACCATATAGAAAAATGTTCAAGTACCAAGCTGTAAATAAACAATATTTGGTAATTTAAAGCCTTAAAATATTTTCATGCATCATTTAGGGCAAAGTAAAGTGAAATCATTCAATCATCTTTTGCAAACCGTACTGCCTTTATGATTTTTTCCTCACCTTGAAACGATATAGGGATATACAACCCTTTACATTAACAAGGGGACATTCGGCAGGTGGAGGGGTTTGAATACCAAATTTATATTATTCCTCACTTAAGAAATCGTGGTATACGTTTTGAATATTTCCCCCTCCTGTTTGAGATTCGAAACTTGCTTATCAATTGATTTTTCTCTTTCGTTCCATTTTATATGTTTTATGTAGTCATTTAAGTCCATAAAGATGCTTTTCAAATTTATTCCTTCCAAATCCATTCAAATGTTATCATCTTCTTAATATCATTCCTCTGTTGCCAAACTTTTTTCTTTCTCTGAAATCTTTTAAGTCAAACCCCTACTCTTAAACTCGTAATACAAAAATATATTTCCTTCTATTTTTATATATTTTATTTGTATTTTTATACTTAATTTTGACTTCTGTATCTTCCTTACAACCATACAATTCATAAGCAATTAAAATACATTCATGCTAAGAGCGCTTCCGACGACGAAGCTTTAGTATAAAATTTCTACCTTGTGCTTTTCACTACCCATGTCTCGCTATACCACTAAAGTTTAACCATCCAAATCTTACTATCTCCTCCAGCAATCCAATTCCCACCTCCCATTTTTTAGCATCGAAATTTCCAAGTCTTTATCCAGTATCCAACTCCTTCCAACCCTCACAGCTGATCCCTTCCAACTCCTAATTTCCAACTTCTTCGTCCCCTGCCTTCCAGCGGTATCCCTATGATTCCCTCTGTGGCCCTTTCAATCCCCGCCAAATTCCATCCCTCCAGCTCCTAACCCAACTCCCCACTCTCCGTTTCCTACAAAAAGGAGGCCAAGATGATGAATGGCGCGGTGGTAATCCTCGAACCCCGCTCCCTCCGCTTCTTTCACTCTTCCCTAGCATCGGCCCACATACAAACGAATAAATAAATAAAAAAGTTGCCGGCGGGGATTTTTCCGGATGCCGCGAAAGAAATCTCGTACCCACAAATTCCAAGGGCTCGATATACACGGAGTTTCTTCCGCCGAAAATATTTCTCCCCATCGGACCCTTCGTCTCCTAAATCATGAGTGCGGATGCAAGATTATTTTGTTTCCTATGCCAGCGAATTGAGAGGTGAGGCTATCATCGGATTTCAGAAACAGCAGTTGCAGCCAAACCGAGTCGGTGTCCTCCGTTACGCTCATCTGGTTTCTGCGCATTTTCGCATCGAAGTTGGAAGAGATATATATGCGTTTCATTTCAATCGCGAGTCATAAATTGAAAGAGGGATATGGATTATATGCATTATGGATTAAATCGTGGTTCCCCGAATTGATGACTCTGGTCCATAACCTTGCGCAGTAATCTGCAAAAGCGTACATTCATTAAAAGGGAAGAATTTTTCCCCTCGTATGCAATATTTCAGCCCTTCAGGGCCACTCAAACTTCTGTATTGTATCAAGAATATCAATTACATAGCTGCACCAATTTATTATCCATCTTTAATGAATAACAGCACCCATTGAATTTGAATTTATGCTGTGGAATTGTTACTGAATGGAACAGTAACAAAAATGCATCAAAACAAGCACAATTAAACTCAATATTATATAAATTCCATATTAGCACACTTACATGATAGTAGATGCTAAACAAACAAGATAATATCATAATTTAGGTCGTACAGAAAACGACTTACAAAAGAATCAGTAAACTAAAATGCACACCAGAGATTTAGGTTAAAAGTTTGAGTAGTTTCTGCGATAGTTAAATGGAGATTTGATATTCAAACTTATGAAAACAAACTGTGCTGAACGTAAAAAATGTATAGAGTCTGTATATAGTACTGTACAGTGTCTGTTGTATAGAGATACTTTACATAAATTTCAATGCATCTTTTCGTCCTTAAATCATAACTGGATGGGTCTTTATTGGTTTCCGATTCCAATCATCACGAAATATGAGTGTTTTTTATGCAAAGAAGTATCCTACATTTCTACTTGCAATAAGAGGGAGTTGTAACATTTTGTGCCTTCCAAAATAGGAAAAAGTTTGATGGAGTTTGTAACAATTACGTAATCCAATTTGTAGTTATGAAAAGGTTCCGAGATTGATAGGAAACACTTTTATTCCTCCAAAATCTGAACGAGAGAATTTTAAAATTTCCTTATTTTTTGTAACTCGCAGTCACCTGTAGAAATAAATATTTAACATTAATCGGCACGAAATATAGGCCATATTTAAATGAAAATAAAGGTAGAAATCAGCTATTTAGATATATTTCAGATTATTAGAATTTTTCGGAACTTCGAGGTTGCGAAAGAAACTATTATTGTAACGCTTATGGCTCATTAGAATTGAAGTAACAAAATCATAATTATTCCAAATCTTTTCGTTCCTTATGGAAACCTAAACTAACGAATATTTTCCATTATTAAGCGGTAGACGTCTGGTCAACAAAATTAGATAACTGTCATCCTTATTTCCATGCATGAGCCACCGGGAACGCGCGAAAAGTAATAATGTATAATGTTATCTTATAATAATGATTTCCATGAACCTTTGAAGAGGCTGCGATTATTTAATGACTCTTTTCTCAAAATTATGAATTTTAAAGCCTTCCTTATTGCTGGCGGTTGAAAATTTCGTCTACTTTCTTTGGGGATGATGCCACATAATGAATGCAAAAAGTTCCAAACTTCGTGTGCATTAAATTGGTTGCTATCAACTTGGGAGTCGGGGCGGGATCGTGTTTTGCTATTCTTAACGAACACATTTATCTTCGGAAAGAGCGAAATTCTTTCTGAAAGATCTTTAGACAGGCAGAGGAAATAGGGCACGATAGATTCCCAAAGGAAAGTTTTAAACGCTTAATCAAGATATCTCAGTTCAACAGCTAGGGTCAATTTGAATTCGCAGAGGATTAAACCGGGATTGGTACTGCTTACCTCGGATGAATTTTAAGGCTTTTCGTAACAAGAAAATGTTGTATGGATAAATCAACCACGGGAAAACTGTTCTTCGTTCCTAGAAGAGTGTCATTTCTTCTGTTTAAAGTCTTTCTTTTTGAACTCCGGTATATGTCGAAATTATTATTTTCTGTTGTATTTATATATTTTACTCGTATTTATACCAATCAATATATGTATATATTCGTGCATCTTAGAATAACTTTGCCAACAATTAATTACGTCAACATGTTCAACTGACTAACAATTGCAATATCCGATAGCAATAATCTTAAAAATGCATACCAATATTTAAATCATGCATTATATACTCGAATATTAAAATAAATATAATAATTCTTTAACTCAGGAATAAACATAGTTGTGGGTATTGTGGCCACTTTGTCCTTCTGAGCCATGTTTCGCTTGTCAGGAGGTGCCGGTGGGGTTTCCAGAAAGATAATGTTGCTCGAATACAACGCAGTAACATTGATACAATTACAACAAAAGTAAATCCTGCCCGCGATCGGCTGAGAATGTAAAAGAAGTAAATAATGCAGAAACTCTACAATTTAAACGAGGAAAAAACAAAATAAAAAATTACACGCAAATACACAATTAATATAATACAAATTACCCGAAACATATAAATCGAACAATCATTGATGACCAACNTTAGACATGTTCATGGAAATAATAAAGGAATATGGTAACGTTATAGAATTTTAGTAGGTTCATTTACGCAAGTATGCGTAAATGAAGAGTAAACTTTAAGATATGATTCGGTCCTGACTGCATTTCCTGTTTTAAATAGTTTCCTATACTCTACGTATGAGTGGAGGTTCGAACTGTTATATTTTTTACATCATTGATTAAGTAGTTATTCCAACATATAACTTACTTTTTACGGTATCCAGCATATTTTGAAGTATAAGAAAATTGTATTTGCGTAAAAAATCTTTCATTCATAAACACAGTGTATAACGCAGTATAATGTGTAGCGTTACCACTCACCTAAATCAGTACAGAGACTACGTCGTGAATCATGATGATCGTGAGCATGATTTGAGCACGGAAAGCATCGGTAAAAGTTGGTATTTCTGGAACAGAAATATCAATATTTAGCACAAGAAAGTGTCCAGTTTAACGGCACGTTTTCACAATAGTTTAAATATGAGGCATATTTCTCTTAACGAAGATGACATTTCATCGGCTACCGCAGTTTGTATTACGGACAATTAACGAGGATGCATCACATACTGTTAGCTAATCCGCAGACCAAACGATAAGATTAATGCTTAGTTTGATTCGCACGATATCCAGGATTTGAATAATTTTATTAGTATACACTGGAGAGTATTTTGCAGAAATTAAACTGAAAAACTAGATTAAATCGTTAACTGGAAAATAAGATGGAAAATATAGAAGATAAAAAGAGATGCGTTAATTTTTTACTGAACAACTCACTAGAAATATCCGTGATTTTTTTCATATCTTTTAAGGATACATTTACATCGATTGCCCATTATGAACTCATGTTACTTCAACGAATAATGTTAGAGACTAAATATTCGAAGGAAAAAGACAAGTGGGTAACACGGTCTACCTTTGAAACTTTAACCGTTTTGCAAACTTTCGTCTTTATATTTATTTATTTATTAAGATCTGCATTGCAATTTGGCCATTTGGTCAGGTGGCCACGCTGGAGGGAAGTATAACATGATAATTTGGAAACTGCCTGGCATTCGTCCAAGACGGGAGGGAAAACCCTCCAAAAACCTCCTGTTATTTCATTCATAACCGGTTATATAAGAAATATACATCCTTGGTGTGGATTGCCTTTTTGTATGGGTGTGAAACGTGTACCTTACGAAAGGACTTCAAAAGATTATAGGCCTTCGAGATGTGGGTATGGCGTAGAATGGAAAGGGTGAATATGATGGCTAGAATAACAAACGCTAGTTCAGAAGTACTAGAGATGGTTGAGGAAGAGAGTGTTTTAACTGTAGTAATTAAACGTCAATAAATGTCGACAGAGGATATGCGTGGGACATATATAGATGGGAGAGAGATTGCTAAATTATGTTATTGAGGGAAGAATACAAAGGAAAAAGCATAGGGGGACAGATACAAAAGTGGTTAGATGACATAAGGGTTGGGGTGGGTTACTGGGAGGCGAAGGAGTTGGCGATTAGTGGAGGGCATATGCACCTCCCGAAAGGTGAAACACTTATGATGATTAAATTAAATCCTGTGAGAGTACAGTATTTTACGTTAAAACGCTGGAAATTAGAAATGTGAAAGAATGATATCGATTCGCAGTAAAGGAATTTCACCAGTAGAATGTGCGAAGAGTAGCACACGTTAATGAGGAATAGAAGCTTCGAATGGCATTCGATTGCTGCTATACACATGCGAAAGTAAGTCCTTTAATTTATAAGTGAGATATAATATTTATTCAATGAAATTCTATGAGTGTATATGAAATTTTATGATAAACCGGTGGGGAATATAAAATACGAAATATTGACATCGATTCAAGGTAAGGGAACTTCACCAGTAAAACGTTGAATTTGCGGAGAGTAGTACACGTTAGTGGGTATTGATAGTGGAATTTGAGATGTAGGCGTAAGAATTCGATTGCTTCCTTACACATGTGAAAGTAAACTGGTATTCGAGAGAATTTGCAGCAGTCGAGTTTCTGGTGTGCTACGGATTTGTAGAGTCTATCCATCGAAGGAACTCAGGATTCACGGGGAGCTTTGAGTCGGGAAAAATTCGGGCGTATCCTTTTGCGTGTAGTGTCCAATGGGTCGCGCAAGACTTTGCTCTCCTCTGAGTCCCACAATGGGAGCGGCAAGTTCAGAAGATGCGCTTGCGTACTAGTGCCGGTGGAAAGAGGCGCGGTGGGCTGATTTCCGATAGATCTCCCATCGCATCAGCGGTTACCCTCAACTCCGGTATTGAATGTGTTATGACCCATTTCTCAAACCTAAAGCCCACCTGCATCCAAAATCCCCTTCCTATCATACCATCCTCTTTCATCATCTCTTCCCTTTCCAAAATGTCCCCTCTCCCATCTTTCGCACGTCTCATCCTTTCATCCGTTTGGAATCGTCGCAATAAAATCTGTACCAAAGTTAGCGTCTACACGTTTTCGCAATTTCAAGCAAATCTCGCTGGGAAGATTTTCATTCACGTCAAGCTCCATTCACTCGGAGAATGACTGCGTATTTGCGTATTCCGATGTCAAAGGTAGAACCCTCCGAAAATGAAACAATAAGACGGAAGAATTGCGTAAAAATGCAAAGATGGGAGTGTTCGGAATATAGTTTTTCGAGAACGTGGAGCGCTGTGCGCAAACCGTAAAATTCCATCTCTGAATCGAGAGTCTTGGGAAATATGCCTTATCTTTACAGATTTCGGAGAAGTGTTTTCCCCCGACTAAATTAAACTCTTGCGTTCCATTTCCTAGGAAAACCTCAGACTTAGATGAAAAGTGCGGCACTAAAGAGTAATCTGCATCTTTCAGCGTACTTCCATCGGATTTTCCGCATTTATTTCCAGATTTTTTTATATTTTACATCTTCTTACGACTACTCGTGTTATACTGGAGTAGGCTAGAGCATTTGCGTTGTTTTATGGAGATTTACATATATTCGAAGTGACTGCACTACTTCTCTGTAATGTTCATCCTTTTTCCAAGAGAAACAGCATGTCTCATTTGTATTCCTGAAACTTTACCCCTTAGAATTTAAGTTTAAAAAGGAGATACATATTAGCATGCTGCAATCTATCTCTGAAGTTCTGAGGAGTGATTTTTATCTATAATTTGTTAATGAATATGAAAATTTTCAGACTATAAGGAAAAATTTCCGACTTCACGGTTTTTAAAATTTAGTATTATAATTCTCAGAAAATATCCTTTGATGCTATTAGACATGTTCATGGAAATAATAAAGGAATATGGTAACGTTATAGAATTTTAGTAGGTTCATTTACGCAAGTATGCGTAAATGAAGAGTAAACTTTAAGATATGATTCGGTCCTGACTGCATTTCCTGTTTTAAATAGTTTCCTATACTCTACGTATGAGTGGAGGTTCGAACTGTTATATTTTTTACATCATTGATTAAGTAGTTATTCCAACATATAACTTACTTTTTACGGTATCCAGCATATTTTGAAGTATAAGAAAATTGTATTTGCGTAAAAAATCTTTCATTCATAAACACAGTGTATAACGCAGTATAATGTGTAGCGTTACCACTCACCTAAATCAGTACAGAGACTACGTCGTGAATCATGATGATCGTGAGCATGATTTGAGCACGGAAAGCATCGGTAAAAGTTGGTATTTCTGGAACAGAAATATCAATATTTAGCACAAGAAAGTGTCCAGTTTAACGGCACGTTTTCACAATAGTTTAAATATGAGGCATATTTCTCTTAACGAAGATGACATTTCATCGGCTACCGCAGTTTGTATTACGGACAATTAACGAGGATGCATCACATACTGTTAGCTAATCCGCAGACCAAACGATAAGATTAATGCTTAGTTTGATTCGCACGATATCCAGGATTTGAATAATTTTATTAGTATACACTGGAGAGTATTTTGCAGAAATTAAACTGAAAAACTAGATTAAATCGTTAACTGGAAAATAAGATGGAAAATATAGAAGATAAAAAGAGATGCGTTAATTTTTTACTGAACAACTCACTAGAAATATCCGTGATTTTTTTCATATCTTTTAAGGATACATTTACATCGATTGCCCATTATGAACTCATGTTACTTCAACGAATAATGTTAGAGACTAAATATTCGAAGGAAAAAGACAAGTGGGTAACACGGTCTACCTTTGAAACTTATATTAAAAATAACTAAGTACTTTTTTTAAGAGCTCAGGAAAGCAGTAAATGATTGGTATATCACCTTTAAAAATCACGGAAAGCTACAAAGTATTCAAACGGTTTATCATATCTGGATTTAGCTATCGAGCATAATGAAGAAAAATGGCATAATGTTATAATACTCGGCGAGGTTTTCGTATCCTTGCCCAGAATCGCTCAGTTTTTCCTGATCACTAAAAGCGTTTATTTACAATTAAGCAGTCAAAACGCTGAGAAGTCTGTTTATTAAAGGTCTACTGCTAGAGAACTGCTCACGTGGTGGTCAAACTGTAGCCTTTGCTAAATGTAATAGAAATGCAAAAGAGCAGACCTGTGTCCTATAATATGTAAGATATAAATCACAGTAAATACCGAATTAATGAAACAATATATCAAGCTGCCACACGAGTGGTGAGTGATTAAGTGACCATCAAGGCAGAAGTACGGTTGTCATTTATAAAAAAATGTATTCTCGGCAGATGCAAATTGCACTGATATACAAACAGAAAATTCGGGTCAAAATGATCATTATTTACTACCCTCGTAGCTCTTGCTTATCAAAGGACCCTTATTTCGTGAAACAAGTTTGCCGCTCAAAAAATCGTGAATGAATGCCGAATGAGAATTCTCGAATTTCCCAAATTGCAGATGATAAATGCCGAAAAACACGTGCAAGACATGAAAAGAGAGTAAATGCGAAATATTCTTTTCCACAAAATAATACATCAAAATGTCCTCCAAGCTACTTTATTCGTACTCGCGACGAATTTCAGAGCAATTCGGAAAAAAACGTGAAATAATCGCGATTCGACAAAAGCTGAAAAAGTGCGAGAACAAAAACCGATATTTCCGTTCAGAACGAAAATTCCTCGTCCCGAAATTTTTCCGCTATTGTTGAGGTTGTCTTATAAAATGGGAGCCATTTTCACATCCATTACCTCGCTTTTTAGCGCCCTCTGTCTCCCGGCCGGGCTAAGTGGGGCGCGCGGAACAGCAGGCCGAAGAACAATTGAAATGCCTTCCGCGGAGCGCGTAATTCTTATAACCGAATGTTTCCATTTCCATTTAGTCGCGGGTCGATATCCGTTCTTCCACTGGAAGTGAATCGCGGATTTCATTTTCCGTTTTTCGAAGTGATCGAGGTCGCTTTCTCCTCCTCGTCATAATTGCGAACCGAAAAGCAACTTAAAATGCACGTGGATCTTTCGGGGGCGGGAGGGAGCTCTTTCCACTCGAGCGAAATGGAATTTCTCGAGTATTTAAAATAAAAGGGCTCGCGTCGTGGATAGCATTCCTTAGAACGGGAGAAGTGGAATAAACACCTCGGGAAACACTTCTATCGCCGAGAAGATGAGGATACACACACGACCGCATAATGCAGTGGGAAGAGGAGTGGTGCATTTTCGAATCATCCGCAAATGCGCTCGAGATTTTGCAAAAATTAGATTCGCAATATACGGCGTGATTTCTCATCATCTACCCACTTCCAGAAGCAGCCTCTTCAACTTAAGGTCTTTTACGGGTGCATTTTTCTCGTACGAACTTCCGTTCTATTTAGAGTACTTCATGAGGACAATGGAATAAAACAAAAGAGCATGGAGTTATTGAAAGAGAGTTACGTGCTCGCAAAGGAATTTCAGTAAAAGCTTCTAAGTTAAGACTTGAGACATCTTAGGAAATGCGAGTTGGAATACAAACATGAAAGTCGCAAGGAATAGAAGCCTTCGAGTTCACCCCAGTCGTCAGATGCAATCCACGAGGAAACTTGAATTTTATGCTCCAGATATAGGTTAGAGGTAAATCGACTCAGGACTTTAATATTGGACATTTCTACGTCCGTTTGTACTTCAGAATATCAAATGCCTTGAATTTCCTCTAGGGTATAAAATTTTCCTTACGAAAAAATGTGTGTAAATAAGGTTTAAACATCTCATTTATTTACTTTTGAAGAACATTGTCATACCCGGAACAAAGATTAATGCAGACGCTCTCCGTTGTCAATTTTTTAACATTTTGGGCAATAACCATATCCGAATATTTATTGAAAATGAAAGATAACGCATTCCAAAACAACCGAAGTTTTCAGAATTAAGGAAAAGTCTATTACTTCACCGACGGGGTCCGGCCTGATCTGATAGAATTTATTTGCATGAAAATGTAAGTATATTGGTCAAAATGAGGGGAACGATAACAATAGTATAGAAAAATAGATTTAAGAAGGTAAATATGATTGGGTCTAGTGATATTCCGTGGAACATCAATTTTCTGTTTGTAAATTGCATAGAAAAACAATGCACATTATCCACGTAGTTCAATATAAGTTTATTCTATTAGTTTATACAAAAACTAATCAAATAATGAATATATGCACGGATTCTAATCATGATCTTTATTTATCATGGTAGAATAAAGGTGAATGAAATTTACAATAAATCAAACAATTAACATGGATGAAGGATACTATCTTCAATTATATTCTTCAGTGTTAGATTGAGAACACTCAAACAATTTCACTTTTTTTGTGTACGTTTGTTAGTTCAGTATTAGTTTTATCGACATTTATCGATTTATTTCATCACAGATGAAAGATTTATAGGCATCATACAGAAGTTCAGGAAATTAGCTCCAATTGGATTAACTCAAAAAAGCATCAGAAAATTACTAATTTCATACCTTCGCTCATAGACTTTCCATATATTACTCTAAGAAAATGGGCTACGCTTTCCGGTACTTCCCTGAATATCTGAGCCTGTTTATTTTCCGGACCAATCGCGTTGTTAGTTTTAATCTGCCGCTAAGGGTTAATTATCATGACTTCCAACTTTTCTTCATTCAATGAGAAAACCTCAAGTATGATTAGGACAGGAGCAAGATACCATGCAATTTCAAGATTGAACGAGGTAGAATAAAATACATGAATTGACAAACCTCAAAGGATATGCAAAATTTAATACGATAAAATTAAGATATATTTACTTGAGCAAAAATTTTAGTATCTTTCCTATAATATTCTGATAGAGAGAGAGGGTTTATTAAATCTATCAATGTGAAAATCGTACTTAAACCACGCGCTTAATGCCGATAAAACGTGTATATGATGCAATGTAAGGCAAAACTGTGGTTTAGGCCATAAACGATCAACATATTCCATCAAAGGATGTCTTTGATCAGAATTCCAATTAACTAGCCTAACGTTTTATGGTTGCGGGGCCTTTCACCCTAAGCGATTCACCAAATAGACACATGGCTCAAGGTCAATCATCCAAAGACCTATCACCTCTTTGCAAGCAAAGAGCGTTCAGCCGAGGGTCAACCCAATCTATTGCTCACCAAACCATCAACGACTTTACTTATGTTATTAGTAATTAAACTGGCATGAGGATACGAGGAATAAATATGAATAAACTCAGAATTCCATATTCTTTACTTAAAATAAAGAAATTAAGTTTACGAATATGCATATAGTAAGGATAAATACTATCGGGCCAGCCAATTTATTGTCATATCTGGATGAGTTTCAATAAAAATAGATAATGGTCTATTTAGAAATTCGATTCTGTTGGTCAAAGGCGTAGCCGTGGGGTGGGGTGGGGGGGTTGGGTGTTCAAACCCCCACATAAGAACATAGCCGATAATAAACGAAAGAATGCAATATTGTGCGTATTCTGAGTATTCTGCTATCTTCCACTTTTCTTTTCTCAAATACTCGAGGTTTCTGAAATGAATTCTTTGCAATAATTAACAAGTGATGTCAATGTTTATCTATTGTTAGTCAACTTTGTTTTTACTGTATTTGTATTTTCTAAGTAATTAGTTGTATTTTCTAAGTATTCTCAGTGTGTAATATTAGCATATATGTTTGTGTTCCTAAGTGCATATGATACTAGTGACTCGGTTCATTGACTAATCATAAACTTTATCGAAACTTAGTGTCAGTGAAAACTTATTAAGGCAGTATTATGTATTTGTTTGTCATTTTAATCATGTTCTTNAATAATTTTATTAGTATACACTGGAGAGTATTTTGCAGAAATTAAACTGAAAAACTAGATTAAATCGTTAACTGGAAAATAAGATGGAAAATATAGAAGATAAAAAGAGATGCGTTAATTTTTTACTGAACAACTCACTAGAAATATCCGTGATTTTTTTCATATCTTTTAAGGATACATTTACATCGATTGCCCATTATGAACTCATGTTACTTCAACGAATAATGTTAGAGACTAAATATTCGAAGGAAAAAGACAAGTGGGTAACACGGTCTACCTTTGAAACTTTTACCGTTTTGCAAACTTTCGTCTTTATATTTATTTATTTATTTAATGTGGCCTCTCGCAATTGTTCCATACAACATCCGCCGGATATTCGCAAGCATACGTGTTAAAAGAAATTCGTGTATAATTTCATTAGATTTTGGGTGGAAGTACTCGTACTTCCTCACGTGTATTGTAGGCAATATAGTGTTTACTCCATGATTCTAAACCCCTATATGGACAATCCTGTCTACGGCCCTGATTCTAGTTGTCGGTCTATTAAATATTGGGTTGCAACTTTAGATATACGACTTGCGTTCAGGTTCTAAGATCTCCAAATATCTTCCTGAAAACTATTTTCCTCAGAAGGTTGAAACTTCTCCGTAATCTCCTTAAAGACTTAAACATACTTGGAAACGTCTTCGCCATGATTCCATGCCTGCTGAGAACACCTTTCTGGATGTGCTTTGTTCACCGGAAAATCGCTGGGAAATCGAGCTGCGTTAAAATTCTAAGGTCTCCATTTTTTTCTGCATTGAGAGTAAATAAAAAGATACGCTAGCTTTTAAAAGTTGCGACCTGAATATTTTAGCTGAAATTTATTTCTGATTCAATATCAGATGGACAAACATAACATCATACCGTGCGTTAAAAATATGGATTCCCAAAAACTTGAACGTACCACGATATCCTAGCGATTCTCAGGTGAGCGAAACACACCCCAGAAGAAATTTTCTAAGCAGCCATAAAACCACAGTGAAGACGTTGCAAAAAACATGTGAGTCTTCATGGAGGTTACGTCGAGAACTACGTTCAGCACATATCAAACGTCATAGAAATTAATAAGATGTTTTTTGATTTGAGGCGCGAGCGAACTAACAGCGCGAAGCAATGATTCCAAATAATTTTGTACCAAGTATCGTATTTCAACACGTTCACAGCGGATCACTCCGCCGTTGGAGTAATAAATGCATTGAAAATGGAATGATCCGCCATGAATGTGCTAAACAAATATTAGACAAATAAAATGAGTTCATTGTAGGTTTATACCAATCCGAGGAGAAAAAAACATCAAACTTGCGCTTCCACGTTCATTACAGAATAACCTGAATTACGGAATATTGGAGATGTTCAGACGTGTCAACTCTAATGAAGGTACGGTCAAGAACTTCAAAAACCTTCCTCATCTCCTGTACGCTACAAAGCCTGATTTTACCGCGAGGGGAATCTTTGGAAACCCAAGTTTTATTACTCAAACTCGAGAGTATCCTTTATATCTTGATTTCGCCTAACATATGAAATCCTCTCCCGGTACGGATGTGGTCCGCCAACCTTCATTTGCAGATCTTTGATGTGAGGATTTTCTGAATTGCTAACCTTGTCGGGAAAGAAAGAGAGCGGTAGTGTATGGGGAAGAAAGAATTAGAGGGGTCCTTTGACGGCGGGGAATCGAGACAGGAAGTGAAGATGCGCTGGGATTCTTTAAAGTCGGAGAATGAGCGATGGAGCAAAAGAGAATGATAAAGTGGACGGGGGAGAGAAGTACGAGTGACGAAAGGGAAAGGAGAAATGGATGAAAGAGGAACTTGTGTGGAAATACGACGAGGTAGACTGGGAACTAAAGGGTACATTCGCCAAGGGAATTGCAAAGGGAAAGTATATTGGGCAAAAGACGCAGAAGCCATGAGTAACTTTCTTTGCTTCGAAAATTCAATATATAATGACTGAGGCATTAGGAAACTTATCAAATGTGAGTTTCTAACTGCTGGATTGGAATGGGAAATATTTTTTATTTACGTAAGAACTACGAGAGAAAGTGCGTCAGGGTTGGGAAAATCCCTCCACGATTTATTCACGGAAATCTTTACCTTTGAACGGCTTTGAAGACCCCTCAACGATTAAGTATGTATGTTCCGATAGACTCTCGTAATCATTTCCCGCAGGTATAACATTCCCTGATTCATGAATATGGGACTGTCACAACGAAATATTTTCTTTTAGCCAAGAGGAACATATCAGCTTATTTTCAATTTACATAGGTAACACCTTAGAAAGGGCTAGAGCGACCAACCAGGATGGAAAGGGCATGGGCAAATAGCTCTATTGTTTCAAATTCATCGGTGAATAGATATAACTAAATAAATTTAGATTAAATAAACAACCCTACGGCTCTCAAACACCTCAGACGGTGGTATTTAGAGATACAGAATATCTTTATAGAAATATACATTCACAAGAAACAACTTTTTTAAACTCCCATTTTTCCATGAACGTTAAATAAATGTAACAAATATGACAGATATGGTCGCTGGATTTCACATTCTCTGGTATGTTTCCACAGAAAATGCAGAAGTATCTGCAGAAAAGAACCATCAAAACAACTGGAATCCTGAAAATAAATCTGGAAGAACCATATAAAATTATATTTGAATCATGCTCTTAAAATCTTAAAATAAACCAGTACGTTAATAGCAGGAAAAGAATTAAATGGAATGCAGCAGGTCTTTCAAATTGGAAATCTGTGAAAAAATCTTCTGAGTCCACAATTTATCGACAAAATCCACGCGACTAATAAATATTTAAAAAGAAAATCTCCCTTAGCTTTAAAGCACATTCATATGACCACTCACTCAATGTAATGGAGGCTGCATTTCCCATGCTTTCATCACGGCGAAGCGTACTTTAGGAATCCTTTCCCTAAAGCACGGCTTTTATTTCCTGTTTTGGAAAAAGATTTGAGAGAATAGTGCAATCTTTGGGATTGAAAATACTCCGTGACCTTTTCCCGAACCCAAAATGACGCTCGGATTACTTTTATTGTTTCCTGAAGTGTAGCTTCCATGCATAAAGAACAGGAAGATAAAGCGCATAGTAATATAAAACTCGCATTAGGAGCGCTGGAATTACGCGAGCATCGAACGCGAAACTTCAGCGTGCGAACTGCCGAAATTTTTGCCGCCGTAATTAATTTCGCCTCTGACGAAAGTAGAACGCGGAACGGATGATCTTCCATTTGACGGAATACTGGTCGAAATCGATAAGGATTCGTCGCGTAATGAAATGAGAAAACTGAGAAGTAGTCGTGCGTTAAGAGGTTCGCCAAAATTAGAAAGTATGAGAATTTTAGGGAAGATAAATGAATCTGCGATATGAGAAAGCTGAGGGAGGAAACGGAACAAGGGGAACCGGCCATCTTGCGAGACGAATGAAACAATCAAGGGCATTACTTTCGGGAGAGAATCAAGGGTAGATAAATAGATAAGGAGATGCAATCGCAGGGAAGGGAAAGGCTCGAGAGCTTCATCCAGAGCCCGCCTTTTTAAGTGCCCATCATCCATTTTCCTCATTCATATTATCATCGATTGAAACTCGAGAAGGGATAGAAAATCTCCATGAAAGAACGACGGTGATGATGCGGAAATGAAAAAAAATCAGACGTGCGCAATCGATCGGAAGTAGTTAATGCCCTCCGAAATGGATTGATGCTGATTAAATCCTTAATTGTTGCGTGCCAATTAGTGATAATATTTTGAGCGCTTTTTCGGTTTCGAGATTAATGCCAATTACGAAAGGACGGTTAATTTCGGCGCGTTGGCCAATCCAACTCATGAAGCCCGTGCTCGGCAAGTTACCACGTAATTAACAGCCCTTGCTCCAGTCGTCAAAGTCACCATTGTTTCCCTCCTGCCGGAAATTTCTAATGGAAAAATACTTCGTGGGATCAACTAAACACTGGTTAGGGACAAGCACAATTAGCAGGTACGCATTTAGAGTTACAAATTGAATAAAATCTTGAACAATAATTGTTGTTTATTTATCATTTACTATTTATTTATTTGGCCCTCTGGTCAGGTGTCAACGCTGGAGAGGAGCATAACTTGAAAATTAATTTTAAGATTACATGCATGAGCCGCAATTAGAAGATTTCCAGGTAGCAAAGTTTTCATACAGTTTAGAAACACTGTTCTATCAACAATATTACAATAGGCACATTGAAAGAAAAGATGCTTATTAATTTTCACAGCAGGATTTTATGCGACTGATTTTGTCAACGAGCTGACATCTTCAGGTGATATCTGAAGATGTCAACCCGCTGACGAAAGTAGAACATAAACCTGCTGTGTAAATTACTAAGTAATCTTTATTTCGTTATGTATTGAGTTCCGCAAAGTCATGCTTGGACATTTTAATTTTGCAGTTACAATACATATGTTAAACATCATGCAGAAATTAACAAATTATATAGCAAAACTGGAACATAGCAAGTAATTACTGGAAACACGGCGGTGGTTTAATAACCAACTTCTCTAAAAGTGGATAAATAAAAATCCTCTATGAGCATCGAAGGAAATTCCCTTCACGAAAAGCATACGATAATGGTCTAAAAAGGATCAAAACGCAGAAAAGTAAAGGTTCCATCAAAACGACAGAAATTCGATTTTATAGAAGGGTATTCATAAGGATATCACGGAGCGAAAATGGGTTGGATATGGGATGTAAAGTAACAGAGCCTGGATTGGTACGAAGCTCTCAGTTACCTGAAAGCACGCTATCAAGATACGGGAACTGAACAATGAAGATTCGATCAAGGATAGGCAAAGCAGAAGCGGCTTTCATGGGGGAGTTGAACGACATTAGCGGGCAAAATCAATGGGGAAGATGGAAGCGAAATCTTTCGTCTGGAGAGATGCATTGTGTGAATCAAAGATCCAGATACTGAGAAAGAATCGTATGGAATGTAAAGAACTCCTCAAGATGTTAAAGTCGAAAAAAAAATTTTTAATGCACTCTTGAGACTTAAACTGAAATTGTAGAGGGTACAAAAATGGGACAAAAGAAAAAAGAATAAAAGCATTACATAAGCTGAGTCTCATGTGAATACATTATGACTCAGATTGTTGTGTGTATTCTGTGATATAGTTTGGGAATTATGAATGCATTAGTGGAACATGGTGAAAATGATGAAACGGCCTCGAGAGTTTCTATATATTAATTGAAAATTACCCTTTTCATATAACAAAACAATAGCATTTAATTTCACAGGTAAACAAGAAAATACCATTCTCAGTTTACATCCAAAGATTCCTCAGTGCTGCAATTATCATGCATATGCATTTGTATATATTGAAATATAAGCACTCGTATCTTAGATATTTTACATAAGGGTATTAGGACACCAAGCCTCATGAAGATATCCCCCTTCCAAAAGAATCTCATGAGAACAAACCAAAAAAGGTTTCAAGTGTAAATCCCCTATGAAAATGTGAAAATTATTTTCTTCACACTTTCGTAACGAGGAAAGTTTATAAAAATGTACAATTTTCTCCCTCCGTTTATCACCGACATATTAGCTATAGAAATGAAAGCAATACGATTTAGCGTAGAAATTGAGGTAATTTCAACTGTTATTTTAAGTGATTTTTAGACATTTTTTTGTTGAGCTTGGGAAAAAATCTATTAGTTGGAAACCAGTGGAGTTAGATAAAAGCTTGTCATTGGATTACCGCGAGTTTACCTGAAAAAATGTTTTCCAAAATGTTAGTTCCAACTCCCAATCTTTTCACCTTAAGAACACCTCTCCCATATTGCATCACCGAGCCCAGTTTGGAAAGTCTCCAAGCCGTAAGTACTTTTATAATCCGCACCCAGAAGTGTTAACAATCTTGTGGTACCCTAAATGCACGCGAGTCTTCCAAGATATCGCTTTGGGTCCGATTATCTAAACGCCGTGCGTGCGTTTTGTAAGTTGGCGGAGTGTGCGGCGAGAATATGAAGAGGTTGCGAATTTCGCAGCCTCGGCAAGTTTTTGAAAAGGCCTTTAAGGAGCTTATCGACTCTCTATTGACGCTCCCTATCTGCTCTCGACCAGCCTGACAAAATGCGACCCCATCAAAACGCTCTTACATCGCCCACGACTTTCCAACACCTTTTGACCTCTGATCAAAGATTATTTCGTGCCAACAATCTCAGGTTGTAGCCAAGAAAGTTATTTCGCACCCACGTACGTAAACCCACGAGTTTTACCTAACCGAAGATGAGGGAGGGGATCACATTTGCGAAATCTAAAGTAAAATCAAAGCCATAAAAACTTTAATGTCACGAGGATGGTTTTTCGCCTTTATTACATTTGCGTATGCTAAAACGATATCCATGAGAGTGGCTGCTTGAGCGGTACCGCGTTCTATTCCTAGTGGGAGCCAATATATGCGAAATGATCTTATACGTCGAAGCACATTTAACAATACTATGCAGCAAGGTACTAAACTAGGCCGGGATACATTTTTCAAGGTAAATTTTAATATTCTTCTGAAAGGAAATCAACTGTAACTAATGATTAAGCAAAGCTGTTTTCCATAATTGAAGGAAAAACATAAAAATGCAAATATAAAAATAATATTAATATAATAATGTATCGAAACAAACATAAAGCGCATTTCTCAAGATATGTTACATATAAAGTGAAGACAGAGGTAAAAGGAAAAAAAAATATTCTTCACGCCAACACGACGTCATGAATGAAATGTTTGCATGTGATTGCAACTTAAAAGAGAAGTTCTTCGGTGGAAAGCTTCAGTTTTCTTGTAAAAAATTATATGCAAATTTAAACTGTATCTCCAGTTTGAAGAACGAATCGATTTCTCAAACGATGAAAGAACGTGTTTGAATAGGAAAAGGGTGAATGTGCATACATCTTTGAATTCCGATGCTATCGAAATGATACATTTTACTAATATTTCTTTCCCATTCGCAGCATCAATATCATCCACTTCAGTTAGCATTCTCTCTTGACTGATATTCTTTCGAATAGAGCCCTCTGAAATGGCGGTACCCGGGTATTCTTCTGTATTTTATAAAGGATTTCAAGGAAATATATGAACTCCCATTCATCTTACGTTTCATTTCAAATATATATACAATAAACTTGCTTTTGTGCAAATGTTTTCTTTTAAATCGCTTCATTTCCATCCCATTTCCCTTTTACCCTATAACTAACACCCGTAGAACCTAACACTCCCTGTATTGTATTTTTGATAATTCTCTTTCTCAAATGCTGCCCAACGTATTCTATATTATTATTTATCACCAATCCGATAAGTTGAACTTAAACTGTCCGTTCTTTTAATATATCTTATACCCCGACCGCATAGCTCTACAATCCTTAGAATGGTATGTTTATTTATGTTGACGCGAAGAGAGGGTGCAACATAACTTTCCTTGTTGTAGAATAAGAATTATTTGTAAAATGTTTTCGAACTTTTTTCTTATATAGTTAAACCCCGTAGTAAATTTTGCAAGTAGCATGTACAGCAATGAATAGAAATCAGTTTTTAGAAATAGAATAAAATCATTAAATCTGAATTCCACATCTCTGAAATAATCTTGGGTAACCATCGTGTAATTATCGATATGAATTCGTAAAGAAATCTAGTAGCATCAGAAGTTTGCAATACGTGATTCGCGACTTATTTGTGAGCTCAGATGATGTTGGATTTAATTTTTTAAATGGCCAAATTTTGATTTCAATCTATAGTTTTAGCTAACTAATTACAGGTTTCTCGATTTCTTTTTATGATAAAAGAGATTGATTACCTAATCGATAGTTTAAATTAGTATTCTTTTGCTGCCCTTCTAAAAGAGTGGAAAGTATAGATTTTGACTGAGGAATATGTAAAGTGGTCTGAAGTACTATGCAAACCATTGTTTTGTAAAATTAACATGAAAAGAGCTTTGTTAATCATGGATATATTTTTTGGGATCAGTCAACACAAACATAAGAAGTTTGCTGTGCCAACCCTAATAAATCCTTTCCATTTTATTATGCAACCATAACACTAGATGTCCCTACCGAAGCTGTGTTTTTACTGAAAGGACAAAGGCGTATAGTAGCCTTTCCAAGGGAACGCCTGAACTGCCACCTACAGTCGTGCACCAGTACTTTTCTCTTTTCGAGCGGTTTTAAGTCTCAATCCGTCCTTGATGGAGAATAATACTTCCATATACAAATATTAAGATATAGGGTTTCTATTACCAACAGCCTAACAGCAAATTTTCCGCTTGTAGCGAGACGGAAATCGGCCCTTATTCCGTTTAATACCCCGCAAAGCAGCCATCAAATGGAATGCATTTTATGGTAGCAATTCCACACAAAGCAACTTCCGAATGAATTCTACGATCCAAGCAGAATCGGAACTCAGCTACGTTCTTTTCCCTCCTGAGGCTGCATCTTTTATTCAAGGATGGGAAAAGGGGTTGAAAAGGAGCGGTCATATGTGAGCAGATGAAGATCATTTCGGAAACCGCCTTATAAATAACTCACGGATTACAGTCAAAGCCATAAAAGAGGCAACTGAGGCATTCGAAACTTATAAAAGTTGCCATAACCTTTAATTGGCAGCGTTGAGCTTGAATTATCATAGATGTGCTTATTTAAGGGACTGTAATCGAGTTATATGGATGCTGTCGTACGAATGGTGTCTTACTTCGCAATCGATCACGTTCATTACGTTGCGTTTAGGCCATTCATGGGAGATGGCATCAGCATGTGGGAGAATGGAAAGATTTTTTAAGATAAATGGATGATCCCGTAATGCTGCCACCGTGAGAACAGCATTCTCAGCACTAAGCCAAAGCAGAGACCAAAGAAAACTTTTGTCGCAGTACCAACGTGCCTTGGAATATATTACAACTTGTCTAGGTCTTCCCTCTTTATTCCCTTGCTGCTAGGATATACTAGGATTACATCTACTGTTCAAAAGGCTGAATTTACCAGTCTAAGAGAACCATCCGTACAATAGTGTAGTGCCTCAATGAGTAGAGAAACTGGGTTGACATGAATAAAGAAATCTGAAAACTCAAATTAAAGAAAATATGAAAGATCGAATATTTATCAAATTATGTGAATATTTATATTTCGTCGAAACATTTAATGACATATCTTCCTCACTATAAATATTGTTTCATGAGTACAAGTACTTTTTTAGCAAGGTTGAAGCTACCTTATTTTTTATATCGGTATTGATATTTCCTCGAAAAATATGTTGAAATACCCAATTAAATGAGAAAATGTCAACACAAGAAGTTATAAGAGAGCATTTTAACTACATTTAAATGTACTTTCACCCTGTGTGGGTAGTTATACATTTGATTAAGGTATGGAGGTTTTCTGAAAATTCCTTAATAATCGTCGATTCTCATGTTTTCGAAATAAAGTACATACGTTGTATATAATAGAGTTCATGAACTTCAAGCAAAATAATCATGAAGATTTCTATATGCATTCGAAAATCTAGACATCTAACCCTTAACTTTTTCTCCAACAATATGTATCACGTTTTCTTGACAAATGTATGCAAGAAACCCGTAAACATTTCCAAAACATAACTTTTGCTAATTGATCCCAATTCAGTTAGAGATTATAGATGGAGAAAATTCAAACCTAGTTCTAAGACTAAAACGGGGTTAATGGATGCCCAGTACATACGATAGAAAAAAAATACGTAGATCCTTAAACTTTTTCCAACTTTCTGATTGTGAGTAAGGTTCCCCATTCTCTCCTCACGGAAACAAGTACTAAGCGAAAGGATCTTGCAAATCACTCCATTAAGAACTATACCTCCAAATTTCCGACGTTGTCCACAAATTATCCTTTCGACCATAAACAAGAGGCTTCCAGCATCAAATAAAAAGGCATCGAATCGATAATTTCGGAATGCAAACAAAACAGTTTTCTTCTTAGGATGGCAATAAGAAATGATAATTTGGAAGCGGCATATTTCACAGGCGTTGACCTGTATTCGGAAGCACGGCGCCGAGCAATCGAATGGCACGGGAGAGCGGCGTGGCTCCACACGGCGCCAGTCTGTCGCTGCTCGGTTGCAATGCGGTTCTGCGTCGCCATCCAGCACGCACCGTAATCTTCAGCGACTCTGCCAACCTGACTCCGTGGAAACGGTGCGAAAATCTGCGACGGATGCTGCATTCTACCAACTGTTTCTCTATTTGGCGGAAAAATATCCGAATGCCATCGAAATGCGATTTTATTCGGTCAAATATTTAGGCTACCATTCGTAGCTTTGCATCCACGTCAGTTAGAAAATGCTCTTGAGGCTTAATCGTTATGCGTGCCCAGCATATCTCCTAGGAGTCCCAAAACATGGGAGCACCACACTTTTCCCACTGTTTAATCGTATGTATGTAAGACGCAAGCTAAGAAAAATACAGATTACTTGAAAGAAAAGTGTCTCGAAATATTGGTCCGAAAATGCTTAGGTTGCCCTTTCGTTAAGAAGAAAAGGCGGTTGGAAATTTGAAAGGATATTAACTATTACATGAATTTTAAAATATTCTCCACGTGATTTTCATCATAAATAAACTTGAGGTGCATATTCACCTAATAAATCGCCGATAAGGATGCTTTCGATGATTCAATACCCATAAGGATTCATCATAAGAGATCTGGCTACTCCTAATTATTAATAATTAAAATGGTTTTGTCACTCGTAATTTCTTTATCATTCAGTTGTTTCATAACTTTAAACACGTCGCTTTAAACAACTAATGTTTTTTTCCATTCCAATCGGATTTGTTCAGTTCTGCTACCATATCTTCATGAATGAAATATTTATAATTCGTCTCCCGGTACGGGATAGAGAAAAATGTATCTTTAATTTACATTTGGCACAGTCTTCTTTATGATGATTTGAAAGCTGCTGAGGTATGAGTTATGCTGAGTTATAGAATGAATTAAGGTTTCTCCTTATGCAATGTTACGAAAAGTGTTACTGGTGGATTCATTGCGCATCACTAATGTGGGCTTGTTTAGCATTCTGGCTCAGTGAGGAAAGCAAGGGCAAACTACCTCACTCCTTATCTTACCTAGTAAACCTCATTTCCTTCTCTTATTTATTTGTAGCTTATGGTAGAGAGGATGACGTTCCAACCGCCCTTCAAGCTGAATACTTTACAGATCAGCTTTTATCGATCTTTGGGTAAGTAACTTTTTAGATAATATGGTTAATAGATTAAAAAAAGCATTCCTTTGTGAGATATGTGAAAAGTTGAGATCAAGAGCACAATGCAAAAGTCGCGTAAGATTATATTTGATATTCGTATTTTCGAAAGGATGCTACATATTAAGAACATAGGAGGATAATAAGTTAAAAATAAACATTTAAATTTACTATACATCTAAGGGAAGCATCACTTAAAGCCGATTTCGAAACATCAGAAATAAAGCAATAAAATCTTCAACAATTAGTATTTAAAAGACTTCCCGTCATTTTTGAATCTCATTGTACGACCACTCTTTAATGCTGCGGGGATGTTTTCATATCTTTACCGAGAGGTTTACGGCAGCTCCTTGTTATGCGTTGTCATTTGGGATCAGGAAACCCAAACATGAACCAACCATAAACATTCGTGTAAACCTCTTAAAATGCGGTATCTCCACCCGTATGAATAATGTACTGCGGTCCAGTAAGAAATAAAAAATCGTGCGAACGTGAAATACTTCAATGAAACTTGATACTCTCATTACAGCAGAGATATCATCACTGCCGAATTTTAAGAACTGCTCATTCAAAGTCTGCGGAACTACACTGTAACTGAATGTGGTTGCGCAGTATAAATTTTCTGCTGGATTTTAAGAGTCACCAAATTTCACACCAGTGCCAATTTCGTCTGCAATATGTTCTTCTCTTCCCTACTTTTCGGTCTATTCTCTGGCCTCTGACTACTGGCTCGCCATGAATAGTGGTTCATTAAATCTATGGGAATGTAGAAACAAAAGAAACAATTATGACATTCTAATCTTAGAGTCACGCAGCTATCACGTTGCGGGATTTGCTATTCCATTATCAAGCAATTTTTGGATCCGTCGGCCTGTTCTTCGTACCTATGTTGTCGTTTTTATAAATAAATAAAACTAAATGTTTATAAAAATAAAATTTAGGTAAATGTAATCAATTCAATGATAAATTTAACGATGATAACTAAAATTGTTACAATACATTACCGGCCGCAGTAATGGTTAGCGTGCTAGCTTTCCAACACTAACGTCCCGGGTTCGAATCCCGGCTACTCGGATTTTTCCGATTAGGGAATGTTTGTGTGTGCTTGTAAATAGTAATAAACATTAAAATGGATGTAATTGGTGTAATCCTGTTTGCATTATAGAAATTATTATTATTATATATATCATTACCATTAATGATCAGCAGTCAGGCGTTCGTCAGTTCCAATATGTAATACAAAATACACCATTGATACGAGTGTATAAACATTAGATTTTTACTGTTGATTTCCTTTTATGAATCAATTGCAGATAGCTTTGGCGTCCACAGCACAAATCGGTATGAAAAGTCAAGGAAATGAATAAAACATAATGCAAAAACTTTAAGGAATATTTCAATATCGTAATTCTGTTATTAAATTCTACGATGTTGAACGTACATCTAGTTTAAAACGAGTCATAAATATTTAGAGAATCCTTGCGCAAACTAGAAACAGAATAGGTTTTGTGTAAACACCTTCTGTCAAATGGAAACAGCTCTCCCTCAGTAAAGTTATTGCAGGTCACTCTGCTACGATACGATGGATAACAAGGACCCGATCTGCATAGTAAGCCTACATAATCATTTGCAGTACCAGGAACCTCGTACCCGGCCGGTACAAAACTGGTGGTGAATGGAGTATGGAGGCATGAATCTCTCCAATGACGATTTTATCTCGTCACCACCTCTGAATAGTAATGTTTCACGGGGTGATTCACTATTGCCAAATTAGTTCGCATCGCTTTTATAGTACCGGCAGCTTCCCAGGAAGCACTTAACTAGCTGAGCATTTATCCGGTACAAATTCGTCAATTATGAATCATAAACTACGCTGGTCCTCGTCATTAAATAAATGGGGTACATCATGACGAAGAACTGTTTCGTATTGATATTTCAACCATTAATCCCTTAATAGACGATTAAAACAGCCAAAACTCTACTGAAAGAGGGGGAGAAATTCTCAGTCAAGTGGATGGAAACACGATATGACCTAAGGGAAAGGTTCCTGGGAAAAGATCCTCGAAAAGACAGCTGGCTCCTCAGGTCCCGGAATTCGAATCGCTTGAGCTAATATTTATACATCTAAATATCCCGGAGATTTCGAAGTTACCTACCATCGGAAAAAAACAAACTTTTTGTACGATCTCGTTCTATAGTGCGTTTTTATACATAATAGTATCTCCATTGACTATTGTATATCGTGTATCCTTTAAAGAATCGACTGCAAGAAATATATTTATTCATATTAAACTCTCTATTTAGAAATTTGGTATCCTGTAAAGAATCGACTGCAAGAAATATATTTTTTTCATATTAAACTCTCTATTTAGAAATTTGGACGTTATTTTTCACGACTTTTAGGCGATTTGTTACTTTTACAGCCCGAAAAAAATATTTTTCTTCCAGTAACAATAGTTAACGAGGAATAACACTGTTCTGAAATTAATTACTCTGTGAAAGCGAATAAAAGCAGGAAATTTTGGGAGAATATTTGTGCTCGATTTGGTTTACATAATCACCGTGTTTTAAAGAGTAAAGTAAAGTCAACAAATAGAGCAATAAATATTGAAAAAGGTTTCAATCATATATGCTCTTTTTTCTTGTATTTACGAAGTCTGCTAACATATCGTACCAGCATGGATTTGAAAACCTCCCATAGATTGATTGAGATGAGCCAAATGGACATCAGTCAGTCATTTATTATCAGTGAATACATCACAAGGTCTCAGAGAGATTAAAAATTAACTAGCCTCTGCTAATTAGTGACTTTTTTGGTTCTACAATTGATAGAAAGGAAGCTAATTCAAGGTTGTATAGGTTGAATTAATTCACTGATTTTGAAGATCATTACAGCATGGATGTATCAACAATCATAAAGGGCTGCTAAATTATACATCACCAATTATCTGAAATACAAAATAATTATGATTTTATCACTCTCTTTTAAAAGTTCTATTAAAACCCGCCCTCTGAAACGCTGCGTGTTTTGTTCGATGATGATTTAACATATTCATTCTGAGAAATAGTATTGACTGTGAACTTACCATAAATTGAATAACACTTGAAAGTGCAGCAGGATTATAATTAATACCAGATTGTCGCAGTAATTTATCTCAATATGTACAAAAGAAAATTGAATTAACAAGTCTCATACCACTGGACATTTGGAATTAGTCAACCTTTATCAAATAGATTGCTCCATCTTTGGAATTTCGGTCGGCTCGTTCGGTCAAGTATGCATTTATTGATATGTACTCAATGGATTTCCGCTCAAGCTATTGACCGCTTGGCGCATGAAAGCGAAGGTTTAAGCGGCGGAAAATGGTTAATATTTAATGATGTCCGCGGGTGGATTCGGTTTCTGCTTCCTTAACATTAAAAACACGAGTTGGAAAAGTGCGTTTCCAATGAAATCCCATTTTCGATTCCTCGACTGATTTATTGATGTAATGGAATAAAGGTCGGAATGGTAAGGGAGTCCCCATTCATGGCAACGCGAAATGTTGATGAACTGCTTACTCACTTCTAGCCATTCCTCACACTTCTATCCTCCAATTCTTTTACACACTCAATTGAAATCGTTTCGACGCGGTGTTCGCCTGTGGCTTAAACTGCGTTCTCACACAATGAAATATAAACAGAGAGAGAATATTTTTAATTTTGAATGAGTGCAACTTCTCCAACTGTACCTTTGATAATTCTCAGAGATCAAAAAAAATATTTTCTTCTTTCATTACTTCTTCGTAATGAAATCAGTATCTTGAATCAACAGAATTCGAGAACATTCGCTCAAACGATATAACATCATCGGCTGAATAGCACATGAACAACTTGAGAAGTAGTAAATAAAATACAAAAATGCCTCTAGCGTAGTTTTAAAATATAGAGAAAATAAATAATACGTCCTTGTTTTCTTAATTTAGGTTCCGCATGTGTACCTTAATTAACAATATTTAATTTAAATTTTCATTTCAGTTCCCTGTAATTAATAGATAAGAATTATTTTATTTTCAATAAATGCCATTAAAAATTCGAATCCTTACAAACAAGAACCTGGTTTTGATGGAGCAAAAAATATATTTTTTTTCTAACTTCCAAATTCCTAACATCATTGGCCTAGCACATCTTTTTTGGGCACACTACAATAAAATGTTCCTCTCATTAGCGATTAACGTAGCAGTTTTTGTGTAAACCCCCTGATAAATGGAGAAACAAACAATGTCGAGAATGAGTTGAGATTCATTATTTATAATATGAGATGATTTATTCCCTATCGTAGAGTGTGTAATAGTCATAATCACGCATTTATAACTAAAGAATCGACAATACCGTTTGATAAAGTAGAATATGACAGTGAATAGGAGGAGACAACGTTAAACCTCAGGTTTTTCTAATATCTATTGCGTCAATCCCTCTGTCTATATTCACTAATATTTTCATGTAATTTCATAAACATGCATCTCTTACTAGCGACTACACATGCTACTTTCAGGATTGATGTCGCAACAGCACTGATTTTTTCGCAGAAAATTACTCACATGTATGTTTAGGACTTCCCAACAAAAAATTGCTCCAGCTTTGATTTCGCTCCTTTTTTTCATACTGAACTTTTCAAATGATTTTATGAAATGGCTGTTTAACTCTATACCTTTCGAATCCAGGATAACTTTTATAACTATGTACCTTTAACAGTGATAATTATCTGCAAAGAATATATTGAGCATATTTGCCTAATAATTTATTGCAAATCACGGTAAAGATATATCTTTTCCGAAGAGGAAATGATATGTATTATTATTCCCTTGAAAATAAGTACTATCTTACTGAAGTCATATGAGAAGCTAGTTAGCTCTATAACATAAGTGGTCGTTGCTACTGCTAAAGCAATGGAATGCATTAAATGCCAGTTTCGAACCTTTTCCTTCCACCATTCCGCAAGGAACCAGCCCATTTTCGAGCAGCGTAAGGCGATACGTTTTATTAAAAAGTGCTACGATAGAGAAGCAAGCGTAACACAAATGCTCTCAGACGCAGGTTGGGAATCCTTGAAAGAAAGAAAATTAGAAGCTAGGCTGCGATTGTTAGATGCATTCAGAGGAAATACATTTTCGGAAGACGTAATTGGTATTATGCGACCCCCCTGCTACTTCGGCCGATCCGACAGTGAGCGTAAAATAAGAGAAATAGACGCGAGGACAAGTCATTTTAGGGACTCATTTTTTCCGAGAACGATACGCGATAACAATAAATTAATTCTTAATAATAACTATAACAAAGAATTAATTAATTAATAAAGTAATTCTACTCTTGGTGTTTACACCCCCTGCTATACGCTGGAATGCGGCTTGGAGGGTATTTATGTAGATGTAGACATTCCCTCTTCTTGCAATGCCTTCATAAATAGAATTAAGAAAATATTGTTTTTGATTGGATTTGGATTGGAAAAATTGGGTATACGCCCTTCAATGTGACAGCTGTGAAGGTCAGTATGTGGGTCATAGTGGCCGCCCTCTAAAGACGAGGATTGCAGAACACCGCCCCTGCTACCTCCTAGGGACTCAGGGTTCCGCATTTGCAGACCACCTGCGTGGAGAAGGGTATTCAAGTTCCTTCGAAGGTAGACTGCTGCATCCGCTACAGAAAGGTGCCAAGATGAATGCAATGGAAGCTATCGAAATAGTTTCTACGAAACAATTAATTAATAATTACGGCTTCCCAACCCCTTTTCCCTTCCCCACTCTCTCTCCACCCCTTCCATACAGCTAAAAACCATGGACATATATAAAAATGGCTTATTTTCTGTAAAATTTACCAGAGGATGGCCGAGCTTTGGCCGAAACCGGTCGTAAAATATATTTATATGTAAAATGTATTTAATGAACTTAATTATATAATAATTGTATTGTAATGCTAAATTATTATGTCTTATCATGTAAATGGATTTAAATGACTTTGCTTACTACATAAATTGTTTGAAATTCTAAATTGATTGCGTAGATTTTGTAATAGAATCGTGAAATCGTGTGCCTTCGGGAGGTTTTTGGAGGGGTTTTCCTCCCAACTAGAAGGAACACCAGGCAGGATGTTCTATTTTCCCCTCAGTAATGACTACCACCTGAGCTGTTGTTTTCAACACACACACACACATTTAAAATAATATAAAATAGGAAGAATTACCAGCAATGAATTGGTAATGCCATAGGGAATTTCAAGTTAAATTATTTCGGTCGTTTCCCTTTATCTTTAGTATTGAAGGGAAATGGAAAAAGGCTCTTTGGAATATCGTCCACCATTTCTGGTGCGGAATAATTGCCAGAAGAGATTATTTTGCTGGAGCGATGTTCGCGGAGACAGAACGACCGGTTCCAATAATTTAAGCATTTTCAGATCCGGCGTTCGCGATAAATCTTTGAAACATGCCGTATTGAGCCATCCTTTTAGAAAACACGGAAATTTCAGTTCACCTACATTCAAGAGGAATATCTGAAACGCCTCGGCAAATGTCTTGGAATGCGCTTTCATAAATCTTAGTAGGTGTGCAAAAAGAGAAATTCGATTCAGCTGCATCGAAACACGACCTCTTTTGGTTGCTGAAATACACAAGATCTTGTTCGCTGCAATGATTATTTCATCCTTTGCCCTTTTTGTGTCGAACTCATCAAAGAGGAAATAATGGATATGACACAAGATTTTCCTTGCCGAAGGCATGTAACAAACAAGCTGAAGCAGAGAATTATTCTCGGATACCTCATTCTTGACATTTAGGTTTCTTTATGTTATTAAATTGTCGTCATCATAAATTTGAGCTAAGGTTTAATATGTAAGGCATTGAGAATTCTGCGGGTTGTTTGAATTTAATATTCTAAGAAATATCTACATATTGGAGTTTTTACATAGTAAATATTGTGCTACATTTGATAGTTTTCGTTAAGATATTGAAAATGTTCATTACTTAGCAGAAGATGAAAATCAAACAAAGAGAAAAATATATAAACATTCTTTATATTATGTAATTACTTTATATATAATTTTTATGTATACCTAAAGACATATAACTTATAAATTGATTCTATGTATGTATAATATTTTTATATAGGATTGTTTAAATTTTTACTTTCTTCAGTTTGTAAAACCTGTAAGAATATATGATAAATATTTATGCTGTTTACTGAGATTTTATTTTGACAATTTATTTTTGTATTGTATTTTGTTTATCATATTGTATCTATTTATATAGTGCAGTGGAAGGACGGCATTTTTATACCAGTATAATAAATCAAATAAAATATCTTTTTTAAGAATATAATTCGCCACTCCTTATTCTTTCGAATATATCATTGATATTCTTTTTCACAATTTGCAAACACAGCACATAATTGGTTTACAAATTGATGTCTCAAAAATAAAAGAGTTCATTAGAATTATTTCTCGGTTACCGCTCGTCACTACTTTAAAACCAATTAACTCGCTATCGAACTATTTTTCATTCCGAGTAACTTGCTATTGAAAATTACAATCCCCATAAACTTTGCTTCTGAGCGAGTTCTCCGGTAAGTTGGATTTTTGTTAATTTTTTCAGATTTTTCTTCTGTCTCTCAATGAATTTTAGGACTTGGGTAGCGTACACCTATATAAAGCCCTATCAAACGTAAGTGCTTCGTTATGAAACATAATAACGATTTTTCGAAATTATTGTGCTTCGAAGGCGGTTTTTAATTACATTTTTTCTCCTCTTAATTCGTTACGATCGCGGATTAGTTACGGAAGAATTAACTCGCTAAAACGACAATTTTCCGAATTCCTCGGAGGAAACGGAGCCTCGCGCTCGTGAAAGGATTTGAAAAGTTTTCTCTCCGCTCGGGAAATAAATATTTATTCGCAGAAACGAATCATTTGAGTCCATCGGAGTGTCATTTTCCGGCTTGAGGTCCTCTTTGTCGATACCCTCTCCAGCGGAAACCATTCAGCCCGAAACTTCATCCCGCCCTCAACGCCCCTCTACCGGTATATATTCCAAGTAAGAACAAAAGGACATCGCCTTCACGACGTTCCAAGTCGTGCGGAACATTTCGCTGCAGCACCTCGGAATCTGGTGTAGGCGGTGGGGAAAAGGTGTGGGGATAGAGAGATTCGCAAGCGGATTAAAAATGCAGGGGCATCGTTGCGTGCCTACCGACGCCATTTCACTTTCTGCGTGGTCCAAAACCGACATTTCTTATTTAGAAGAATCTGCCGGCAAATAAAAACGGAAGGTTCCTAGAGCGAGGAAAGATTCGGAATTATCTACGCCGTCAGTTATTTTTAAAGGCTTTTCGGTTGAGGCACAAGCAACAATTGTATCGATTAAATGTTAGGAAAGGAGATCCTTACCTCTGGAACTAGTATTACCGACATGTGTTGTTACATTATAAGTATTTTTCCCTACCAATTTAGCTCAGCGACTAGGAGCCAGTGTCAATTTATTTATTTATGAATGGAAACATAATTTCTACTAATTTGTAGCAGTAAATAATATTTAGACATTATGCGGAATTTTCGTGCGTTTGATATACCAATTACTCCCTTACCTGGAAAAGGAATACATTTTGTAATTTTCTTCTAGGTCCATTTTATTTCGCTAAGAAAATATTATAATAATAAGTTTAATAATATATAATAATAATAACAGTAAGTAATCATAACAACTCAAGTTCTTTTCCTCCGCACAATTTTGGTGTTAAAGTATTTGAGACTAAGAAGTATACCACAAATAGCTGACGGTTTCATACGTTGCCGCTAGATTATTTATGCTGCACAAGAGATTTGGGAAAATATTTTCTTCTTTCAAAGTATAATGAAACGAGAGTTTCTATTAGCAAATGCAACATTTCGCACGCAAAGGACTAGGAATGATAAATAATGCATAGTTAAAAAATAGAACAGATGACGAAATTTGCAGGAGAATCGTATCTAATTTAATCAACATGATAAAAGTTACAATATTTCTTACATCAACTAGCTCAAAAAGAAAATAACATCTCCTCTATTGTCAAGAAATCAGTTAGAATCACCCTTTTAACTCGTTTACCATGAGAATATAATTCTATTACGATTTCCACCACAAGTGACGATTTATGAAGTCTTTAACTTCTTTCCAAGTTTTGACTGGAGACCTCACGTCGAAATTCTAATGGCTTGTCTCATTGATTTATCAAACTAAAAAACATGATTTTTTTAAAAGAAATCTGAGCCTAAATAACTGCTAAATAGGGAATTGAAAGATGGATTGGACGGCGAGGTCTACTTGCTAGCTTACCTTCACCGAGCATAACCCTTAGCTATTTTAAACAATCTATTCGTTTACATTTATATATTGACGCTGAAGGCTACCAGTGGCGTGTGGCAGTCGGAAGATATATTTTCTCAACGATACAAATATTTATGTTTTCGGTTTCCAAAGCAAATATGATATTTTAACATACCCAACGCAGGATTGTTTCACACCTTTGTTTGAAGATAACGCTAACTAAATCATAAATAAAAGTAAGCAATAAAACTATCCCATGAGAAAAAGATTAATACTGAAACAAACTGAATAAGAATATACAGCTTATACAGCTCTTTTTTCACTTCATTATTATTATCCTCAAAGCCAAATTTTTAATACAAACTCACCAATAACTTATATTCTGCCTCAAACTAGCCAAAAGTATCTCTATTGGGAGTGTTACGCATTGAAAATGAAAATAATCGCATCTTAACGTATATTTTAAAATTGAATACTGTCTCGATTTAATATTACGGATATTGAAAAGGATTATGTTCTTTAAGAGGTAAAATATCGCGGATGAAAGTTTTCGCATTTCCTAAAGTGCTTAAATTTTGAAAGAAATCGCAAAACAAGTATTTTTTTCGAGAAATTATTCTAAAATCCTTCATTATATAAAAACATTCAGGTTCTACTTCTCATAGTATTTTTTATATGTGCATGCGTCCTTCAAAATAATGAGAGGAAATGATTATTTATGATTATTTTATAAACGATCCCTAAGAAAAAAGAAATTAAACGTATCACGATTTCTGAATTTAAAGATTTTTATCGCCTGTAACACCAACTGCATAGCACTCAGTGATACCATTCCTTAGTGAATTCGAATAAAATGGTAATTAGTCATTACACAGAAAATTTCTTGGCATTATGACAGGAAACGTGCAGCATGAGTCCAAAAAAATGAGTGAAAAAATAGACGATAAATTCTGAAAATTTCCACGCAGTTGATCCAAAAGGAATCAGAAAAGTAACTCTAGATCTGGCAAGGTTCCATTCAAAGAAATCTTCCTGATAATAGTTTATATAGCGTAAATATTTTTTCTCAATTTCTTTATTGATGCCTTCTCATGTTTTTCGAGGAGGTATGGTGAATCGGTTACATTTTTCTATTAAACAATAGCAGAAAAAATGATGAAATCCTATTTGTTAATACACATTTATTTATTCTCATGGGAAATGAAATTTCTCGAATTAAACACTCCAAGCCGCACAATTGTAATTTTCGTAAACATTCTTTATTACGGTAAGATATCAGCGTTCATTCAATTTCTTCTGTAGATATTATCGAATTAAATTCTAAGCAGAAGAATGTTCGAGAACTGATCACTTTTGATAGTTTTACCACCAGAAAAAAATTCACTCTAATGAACTGAATAGCATTACGTAATTTTCCTGGCACATGATTCTGGAAAGGAGCTGACTCTAATTTATTTATTTTACCTGTGGGATTGAATTTACATCAAAGTGTTTTAAAATAGTATTTTTTTAAAATACTGTTTAAAATGTATTCTACTCCTCAAGCTATCGTCTACCAGTATTAACGTCATAAACTTAATTCTAAAATCTCAGCATGGAAATATATTTCATATATAAAAATTTTGTATTAAGTGATATAATTTATTTCAATCCGATTCTTCTGTCGAATATGTGCAAAAAAGAAATTTCAATAAACAAAAAATAATTTCTCTTGGTAATAGGTACTGTCAACGCATTGAATTAAAGTCATACGATCCATAAAAGTCAAAAACTATAAACTATGACTAAGTGCATTCATTGAAATTCAAAGCTTTAAATTAGCTCTCGTGGTAAATAATCTTTACGTAATTATCTTAAACTGAGACCTCATAAGTTATCTTCAAATATTATTTGGAGTCTTTCTATAAAAAGTGTGTATAAATATTCAACTAATTCTAACAAGTCGCTTTCTACTTACAAGCTTTTACCTACGCAGGATTAGAATAGAAGTCCAGTACTTTAGATTAGAATAGAAGTCCAGTCTGTTATATGGATCATTTTCCGTAAATTTCAAACTGCTAATAAAAAGCTACTCAATCAGACGACCCAAAGAAATGGCTAATATCGGGGAAAGAGTGGCAAAATTTACAAGTTGCTGATGAAAGTCTTTCTGTGTTTCCAATGATTTCCTTTTTGAATGGAGGATTCGCAATAACTAGGGAAAATGATGTCTCGATAAAGTTGGACCTCTTTTAATTGAAATTCTCAGAGAAGGTGGGCGGATATTCAAGAGTTTAGAGGGCAGATTAGCGCAGCGTTCGCCGACCCCACGAAACGAGGAAGAAGTTTCATCTATCGAAGTCGTATCGCTTTCCCAAAAAAAGTTTTTGGTGCGCGAAAGGACATTTATCTAGAGTTAATAGGAGGAGAAAATATATAATCACCAACTCGTTTGTTTAGATTAAATTTTTAATATCTTATTGGTTTCGTTAGTCTTAAAACCTTCCTACAATTTTGCTAAGATAAAGTGTGGCAAGAACTTCTATATTGCTAGTTATATTATTATTTTTACTATAAAAACGTAAATTTGTATCTAGAAACTTTTAGCTTTTATTCTAAAATGTATTATTTCTTACTAGTAAACGCCCCCATCAAGCATGAAGGGACTTAATTCAGTTTAAAAATATATCTATTATCGTATATATCTGGTCCTCCTAAGCACAAAAAAATTCTGCCGTAAGATCATAATAATTCAGTATATTTCTTAATAGCATTTATAATATTTATTCTACTGTTTTCAAGCCGTGAAAGTCTTTTTTAGGTAAATTTCTTATAAAAGTTATAAGAACTGATTATCCCCGTGCACTTGTATGGGATAATTCATGAAATCAAGATCCAACAATAGCCTTACTCGTCAAAGGAATTGGTTGTTTATTTCCCTAATATTTTACGCAATTTCAGTGTGTCTTAGCAACGGGTCTATATCAATATTCCACGACTAAAATAAGAATCTATGAACATTTTATTTTCTTTTGACACTTATCTTGATTTCGTAAGACCATTATTTCTAATTTAATTTTGTAAAAGAAACAACCTCTGCAGGTAACGAAAACCTATTTAAGGTATATTTCTTATGGAAACGTTTACTAACTGATTATCCCCGTGCATTTACGTGGGATATCTCATGAAAACAATGCTCAACAATTCTCTTGGATGTCAAAGCGATGGGTTGTTTATTAACAGAAAATTTTACGTCTATTTAATCAAAATTCTCGCAATTTCGAATTTATATGAATGATTCACCACTAAAATAAGATTCTGTGATCATTTTCCTTTCTTGTGACACTTCTCTTGATTTCGTAGGACCATTGTTTCTAATTTAATTTTGTAAAAGAAACAAAGTCTGCAGATAACGAAACCTATTTTACGTACATTTCAAATGGAAAAGAATATAAAACCGATAATCCTCGTGTATTTATATGAGGTAACTAAGGAAATAAATGTTAAACGATTGCTTTGCTCGTCAAAGCGATGGGTTGTTTATTTCTCAAAAAAATTACGAATTTTCCCGCAATTTTGATTTTATATTAATGATTCATGACTAAAATAAGCAATTCAATTTCGCAGGACCATTGTTCTAATTTAATTTTATAAAAGAAACGACCTCTGCAAGTCATGAAACGTAGTTTACGTAAATCTCTTATGGAAACATATTTTGTGCTCCTGGGTTCAAACCCAGGCCTTTAGAGAGATGAAAATAATTTTCCTGGGGGTTTCAGCATCGTAGAAACACAGTGCCGTCTGTTTCAGACTTCTAAGTCAAGCCGATTCTGAGATAAAAAGGGGGGAGGCCAGACGGACAGATATTTCCTCTTTATATATATATGATGGTGTTATCTGTAGTGTAATACCGTATTGTTATAGCTGGAAGATTTATGTATTTAATAATCATTACATGATTGTAAATTTTATTCTGAATAATATTCAATTATTTTATAGTATTGTAGTTAATAAAGTTGTAGTAGTAGTTGTCACCCAACTATTAGTCAAATTTTAAAGACGTAATCAATAATGATAACACATTTATTATGATCTACCCACGATAATTCATCTCAAAATAACATTCCTAATAGTTTGAATTGTAGTATAGCTCTGCCATACACGCGCTTTAATTGTCCTTAAGTATATTTCACTGCTCAATCAATTTTCACAATACATACATGTGTGTCCTACCTTTCGGCAATTTTATGTGCCTTAATATTCTCCATTCAATGCTAATTCTTTCGTTTTTTGTAGCACACCCCCTTTACATCATCTAACAACTTTTGCCTTTGTCCTCCTACCTGTCTTCTTCCTTGCAATCTATCCTCAATTGTATTCTTCAGCAGTTCCTCCCCACTCAATATACTCACCCATTTCTTCTACCGACGCTTAACTACTTCAATTAAAACCTTCTCCCATCTGTCGTACTTCTGAGATTCTTTTTCTATCTCCCCAAATTACGTTTTCCATTCCATGCCTTACCCATATCTAGAAGGCCTAATGTTTTTGATTTCCTGCTTTCTTAAGGTCCACGTTTCGCACCCATACAGCAGCGCACTCTCCACCAAAAACTTTACTAATCTTTTCCAGATTCCAGATTATCGATAACTCTTGCAATCACTTCCCTTGGTTCACGATAGCTTGGCCAATGCTACACTTTTTTCACCAGATCTGTACACCTCCAATCCCAGGAGAGAACACTTTCCAATTAAGGGAATTTATCTTCCTTCTAATTGTTATCATAATTATATTACTTTTTATCCTTAAAGAATAACGCTGCAAATTCGGCTGACATAATGTATACGATAGCGTAGTGTTAGCCGAATACACAAGTGTGACGCATGAGCACGTAAGGAAATACCCCGTTTTACGGGTATCGTTATCGACGGCAAAATGTTATTTTCTAAATTCTGTGGCTTAGAAAGTACCATAAAAAAGAGCAGTTTACCCTTAGATTTAACTATAGGATGACATTTCAAAACACCCGAGAGAACCCTTCAAAAAAGTGAAGTTACTAACGACGAGGCACGAATCAAAGATATTGGCACAACTCATATTTCTTAAGAAATTTATTGAAAGCAAGTGACAGAGGTGGAGGCTTTGCTATTGAGATACTAGGAGGGAAAGAAAATCCTGTTCAGGAATTTTTTTGTGGATGAGAAACGCTGACTCGGAAGAACACACAGAAAAGCAAGAAGCTTTCGAGATGTTTCGTACATAGAGAAAAGAAAGTTTGATGGATGAAAAAAGAAATCAGGAAATAGAGGAAGGTTTTGGGTAAGGATGTAAAAAAATATAGAGAAAGTGTTTGGGAAAAATATCGGAAGGTGATGGATGGATAGCTAAGAGAAGTTATAGAAGGAGCATTTTGGGGAAAAGACAAAGGGAATTGCAATGAAAAGTTGCCAGAACGAATCGAAGACATGGATCGTTAATAGACCGTAAGAGAAGCATTCCTCAGTATTTTTAAGTGTTTAAAAGTAAAACTTCTGGTTTTCCGCTGGGTACGTATGAGCTGATCACTGTCCTGATATAACAAAGGCATCATACAACTTTATTATTTTTTATGTGACTCTTTTCCGCATAGAGATAAACTGCAATTTGTATACATACATAAATATCGTATATTACAACATATTATACTCAGTATTTATCCGTGAAGTATTCTATACAATATCTTATTGCAGCTCTAAGATATTCTTTTGGTAAAGCTAAAAGATTAACTCTCAACCCATTCGCCGCCATTTTATTTCCACTTCATGGATATGCATATACATTCCTAAACACGGAGCAAAAGACTGAATTTACGACAGAATATTACAATCCATTACCCAGTCCATTACAAATTTACCTTTGTGTTTATAACCCATAAGATTATTCATAACCCGAGATCCATTAAGGTTTGGTTTTTTGTAAGGCAATATCTCCCAAAAGCATACTTTTGAAGTCATTTTCTTGTGCACTTATCTGATCACATCTGCAGAGAAATGTAGAAGACAGAATGAAGCATGAGACAGTTTAATGTATGATCAATGATCTAGGAGTATAAAGTAACTGGTGAAAGTGAAAGTGAAACACTCCGAAACAGCGCTTTCTGCTGAAAAGCGTGACATGCGCAGCTTTTTTAGTTATCTGCGAGGGTCTTTCTCGATCCACGTGAGTGTCACCCTGTTAGAAGTATACATTCAGTGACTTTGATGGACCATTACGTAAAACAAACATTTTTATTAAAGACAGTTTTTAATAAAGGTAGAGTAGCGCAACATTTTTCTTAAGCAAGCTACAGATTAGCCACTGAAATTACGCTGGGATAAAAATTGGAGTATGTATCCAATCAAACAATCTGATTAAGAGCTGAAGTAACAAATAATATGATTTGTTCTTAAATTGACGAAATTATTTAAGATTATATGGGGAATACTTAGGTAAACCCCAATCCGAAGAATTATGCATCTTCATGAAAGTCTAAGTATTTTAACGTAAAATTAAAGGTTGATATCCAGTAATACCATTATTACACTCAATACTATTCTTTTTATGATAAACTACGATCGTCGTAAAGTACATCAAGATTTGCTTTCTGTTTAAATAATATTGGTGTGAAAAGTGCGAAACTTTAAATTTAAGCAAAGTTTAAATTAAATACTACCAAGGTATTTTCAAATAACTCCTTATTACTCTCTTCATTTTTTAAGTTGTCAGATTATTTCGAAGATGATGAACTGCGTTTTGGCATTCATTCTTACGGCCACCCTTACGACCGCCAACTTCTATCAGAAAACTTGGGCCCTCAATGGAATTGGACGCGGGACCGCTTTCACCAAAGGCGGTTGAGGTACCTTAGAGGCCGAGAGGAAGCCCTATCATGAAGAAGCTACACACCAAAATAAAAGCATCCAAAATTGTGAAAAATACAGCTAACTTATCGAAATTTACCTCAAACTGTTGTCCCTTATCAAAGAACGATGAAAGCATAAATATATGCACCCTTGTATAAATAAGAAATTATGGTAACCTTCTGATAATTATTCACGAAAGGTGTCTCACAGCCAAAGAGTATAAATTACTGACATGGGTAAAATGTACTCGTTTGAGTTCGCAAAATTAATGAAACACCTATGGTCTATATGCGTAGAACAGTTGCGCTTTCAAGTTCAGAGGAAACTCTGTCTTCCTTCTTTTAGAGCTAAATGGAATAAATAGCGCCGTTACGTAGCTCTTCAAATAAAGCGTTCGCATTAATGAAGAGTAATTATTAAATTCAGCGCAGGCAGCACGAGGCCATTAGTAGCCTGAATGTAAGAGTGCCTAATGTAGATGTTTTGAACGGCGCTTTGTCAATTTGTGCGTTCGCAGTTTCCAGAGAATAAACATTTATTAGAGAAACGTAGGCGCTTGTAGAAGTAGTACTGCTTCACGATACACCTTGAAATAGAAAAGAAATAAACACCATTTCAAAAGAGAGTTCTAGTATTTAGAGAACTGAGTTCCTGCGAAAGAACAGTTACTGCGTTCTTCGGTGCGTTGTCTGCTCCTCGTTCATCTCACAGCAATACACATATTTTACTTTCAACTGTACATTCTTATTGAAAATTGCGAAATGTGTTTTTAATTGGTACGTAACATCTAAAAATTCCATTGTTATCAGTAAATGAAAATTTATAAGTACACTTTTAAGACTTTGGTAATTCATTTTCACACATTATTTCATCTCCAACGCTACGAGTTCAAAATATTTTTTTTTTATCTCTAAGACATCAACGCTATCATTGCGCTCTGATTCCTGAATTCCTACAATCGAGCGAAAATCAATTATTTTATGCCTTACTTATCAATCAATATTCGCATAGAAAATTGTATTCCTTCAAGTAAAATTTGATGTTTATACGGACAGTTCTTTCGTGACTGGAAGCAATTTCAGTATTGACCTTAAAAAATAGTTAAATAGGTTTAAAACAAAGAGTAGATAGCGGAAAATCGGAGTAGGCTCAAATGTGGAAACAGATGTATCTCATTTTTTTTCTGAAATATGAATACAGGATACTGAAAAATACGTCAAAGCAGGTCAATTTTCCATTAATTATATCGAAAGAGGAATCGAACTCTGCATTTCGTGTTTGTTGAACTACTCTGGAAGCAGTGCAAGCATAAATTGTAACTGCAGATATTGCAACGTGCTATCTGCATTTTTTTACTTTATGAACCGTTAAAATGAGGAAAACGAAATGCCTAACTGGATATACTTCAAGTAATGGGAATAATTCGAAACTGTTCCATAATTCACTGGCGTAGCGAGTGCCGTAACTTAATCTACTTTGAAATTCATCGGCATAATTCTATTAGTTTAATAATTCGTGTTCATGTGGTTCATAATTAATGTCGTTTCCGCCCCCGGGCGATTTATGCCTCTATTCATGGATTACAATGTTTACTCCATGAGAAAAAACCAGTCGAAATATGCGAAATAATATCTGCGGGGAGAAAGCGTTGCGCGACGGGGATGTAAGGGCATGCGGACAGCGGTCGGGTGCCACGGCTTCCGAGGATTGATCAGTACCCTATCACATATTAACTCTTAGTTAATTAATTAGTAGTTCCTTATTCAGCTGGTTTGGATCGATATGAACGCTAATTGGCTCGGGACCAATTTATTGCCTCAACATGAAGCTCACAGCATTGATGGTGATGGAAAGGTGAATAAAGGAGTTCTAATGGGCCGACTTTTGAAATGTTACTGCGACTTTACGTCCATCAAGGGTAAATCAGATACATGGCGTTGTAGTATTTCGTCGAAAAGCTCAGATACGTCGCTTCAAGGGTGATATCCTATGTTCTATTATTCTCTTAAGATAGAAAAATTGTCTACCTATCACGACACAGCTTGCGATTTATGTGAAAATTGTATGTATTTAGGAAATTAAAAAATCTAAACAATATTGTACATGTTTTTATTCGTCAATAGAGGCTTTTTTTAAACGATGGCTAGTTAAGAGCATTTGCCCATTTTCTTAAATCTATGAAAACCACCACTACTAAAAACTATTAATGAAAATACATTAACTAAAAAAGATAATTAACACAATCCTGCTGTAATATCGTGATCAGTAAAATGTTGTCCATTTCTATTTGGTACATAATATAGGAAAAGTTATCTTTTCTCCTACATTTCCCTAGGTGTTGTCCATTACAGTAGAAAGATAAAATCTGTTGAGATTAGCTGAAATATGGTCAATAATAACATAACCAGGTAATTTCTTTTCAAATACAATAAAGAGGTATTTTGCTACATTTATGAGAACCTTTATTATGGGTAAGTGAGTAGAGCAATGTCAAACTAACTCGCTCCTCATCATATCTGCTAAGCCTTAATGCATATTCCAATCGTTTGGCAGCTAATGGTGAAGGAGACGAGGATCCAACCAGCCTACGACTTGTACAATTCACGAACGTACAATAGTTAATAGAGAAGAGCACATGCGTATAAGTCGTTAAGAGGAGAATTTAATGGCAATTTGCTCTGTACTTTTTTTTCTATAATACGGACGGATAATGCAACTTAACTTGGTCGGAGAAACTTATAATGAGTTAATAGAGCACTAATCAACATTAACGTTACCGCTTCAATTTATGAAAAGTTATTGACAATCTTTATTGACCACCAGAGCATTGGGTCCAGGGACTAGCAAAGCCCAATAAACAATAAAATAAGATTACACATAGGAAAGTTAAATTCAAACTTAAGTTCGCAGGGGCGGAGAACAGTTACTATTTCTCCCGGAATCCCGGAAATATATCATGGAAACAGTTACTATTTCTTTGACCCTCTTTAGCTTCACTTTGAAGACACACCGCCCTCTGTGGGCTGAAGATATATTACGATTTAGTATTTACTCCAGCAACAAAGTAACGTATGACTCAAAGAACGCATACGACAGCTCTTTTTGTTGAAAGAAAATACTCAGAACCTTCCTCGAATCCTGCGTCAAAGATGTAAGAAGGTTAACAAGGGTTTTGTGTCGAGGCAGTCACGACCAGGGAATTCGGTTGCCATAAACTTGAGTGGACACGTGGGCCTTTCTCCGCCATACGAGGTACCTACGGATAACGCGAGCGGAGAGCGGTGTATGCATATTGATATGCTGACACGGAGCATAATGTTGCCCTACTCCGCGGCCGGCATCGCTATTTTTGCCCTCTGCATCAATCACGCAACGCACTACCTCACGTCGCCTGGAGGCGCACGGGGAATTAAAAGGAGTAATTTTTAGCATCTCCCAACGAAATATGGATCTCTTCAACGAGGATATAGGAGAGTGAATTAAAAGCTTAATTCTTTCATATGAAGTCTACATGTATGTGACAAAGCATGCGACATGTTGAAGTGTGACACTTTACACAATATACACCAATACTGGGTAATTTAACTCTCAACCGCCACGAGTAGAAAACGGATTCGAGAGATGATATAATCGATGCTTTATTAATTGATATTATGTAGTCATTCTCATCATTGTGACCAATGCACGCTCAGACGTCATCACTGGACTGTAGGTGTTCTGTTATAACATTATCAAAATCAATCACAAGATTTTTAAAAAAGTAGCAGAAATTCACAGTAGTGATAGTTAAGGGATAGTAAAATTCTTTGAATGCATCGGAATATTAACTGACGGTTTTGAATGGACGGATTCTAAGAAACCAATTCAGGTGAGAAAAAGGCATAATAGAATGGGTTGGCGAAATCAAAGAGGACGAGATAGCAAGAATTATAAAGGAAATCGAGGAAAAAGGGAAACTCTCTAATCCAAAATTCGCCGAACGCAAGTTGATCACAGCAATAACGGAAAAAATGGAATAACCGCGTAAACGGCAACTTGTCTGAAAACAGGTTAAGGTAAACGTATAAAAGAAAAAATCGAAAAAGTGGAAGCAAAAGCGCTTCCAGGTACATGAATTAGTTCCAAATGGGTTTTTTTGTTTACATAATATCATTAAATGCTATTAATTCACTTTGTGATATGCTATTTCATCCATCCAAATATATATATGACGTTGTTGATGACATTTGCTATTTTTACATTTGAATTTTTGTCCAAAACTGCTCTGAAATGTGGTTAATTCAGTCCAGTTGATAAGTCGACAAGAGCAATCATATTTAATAAAAGTATTGGTATTATCGTGAGGGTATCAGCTGTTAGTTGGTAAGAATAAGATAGAGTTTCTAAGGAGCTTGCTCATCTTCACGTTCATAGCAATGGTAATGTATTTAACTGCATGGAAAACGTCTCTGTCATACCCAAGTTAAGCGCTGTGAATCTTACAACCAAAGAGCCAGTCGGAAACATTACTTTATATAACATCAGTCAAGTTACATTTCATACCGTCGAAAGTGGCCAAAATTATTCAAGGTAAAAATGAGTAAAAATCAGTATTATTTAATGTTGAACAATAAGATGCAGTGGCGTATGCTGGAAGCCAATTTCAATTCAGAATCAATTCGTACTTTTGAATACTGAAGGCTGGTTTAAGAACCGAGATGCAATTACTGGTATGAAATCGGTTTATTTCCACAAATCGTCGAGTAATAAAGAACAATTTTGAATTGGCGTGATGAAAATGATTTCTCATATAGCCTTTAGTCCCGACTCATTTCTGCACGGTCTAAAAGGTGCAATTTCCATCTTTGTGGACATTTAATTTGTTTTTCCCTCTAATCATCCGCTAATGAAACACACATGACGAGTTGACCCTTCCAAAATTAAACCTTCCGGCATCATGCATAGTTCTATTTTCACGGTGTTATAGATGGAAACGACATTTCATTTACTCTATGCATGCATTTATGCTATATTTCGCTGACGAAACGAAGTTTTTGGAACCGGTAGTCGCTTTGTATGAAGTATGACCTGATCGATTCTTAATTTGAACGTGAATCAAACATTAATATTTTCTGATTACCTATCATTAAATGGTCGCCGTACGCTCTCACCGGCGAGAATTCTCTTGTTAGCGAATGCGATTCGAACTTCCGATTCATTTTCCAAGAATGCGAGTGTTAAAACGAAGGAATTTCAGCGAATGAATGCGATGAATATTTGATCGAAAATAATTCCGGATGAATGACTACCTTTTTGATGCCATGCATTCGAAACAGTCAATAATCCGTCTGGATGGAAAATATCAATCGATTTAAAAGGAGTGATTTTTCCAATTCGGGAGGTCCGAAATAAAATTCCGACGGATCGTGAAAGGTGTTGCTATCGTGTCTGTGGAGTAGGAGAAAACAACTCCTTCAATGGACGTCACGCTAAAGAATTATGTGAAATCGCCCACGCCTCTTAAGACCTTTCCTTCACTTTCTCAGCAAGACTCCGAGAATCGCCTAAGATTAGATGAATGAAGGGTGCAGTACTGAACTTAGTTTCGCCACACTCACCCATATCTGAAACCCAGGGGAATCGTGAACTGGTGGGAAGATCCTTTTCCTATTTGTATTTCTGTTATTTTCATGTGCACCTTTACAGCTACAGTGCGATTAAAATGATTAAAATCAATGGTTAAAAATCGCTAACACTGTATCAATAGTTTCATTCTACACTTCACTGGGAAAGAAATATCACGTACACTTCCACAGATTTCTGTGGGAAGCTAAAGAAAAAATATGTAAATTTTGGTAAAGAATGGAAATTCAAGTTTTAACAACGTAAATTGCTCCGTAAGTGTTTTAGCGATATGGGTTGCAATGATCCATATAAAATTAAATTGAAAAACTCACGCTCCACTTTAATATGAAAATAAGAGAAATGAGAAAAAGATTGTCCATATGGACAATCCAGATTTGATTTAAACCCTAATTAAAAATAAATATTTGAACAGAAGATGAATGCGGATCTTAGGAACGGAAAACAATTCTCTAGCAAGGTATTCTTTATACCTCAGAGAGAAGAGAAGTGACCCAGAAGTTTGCTATGACTATGAAATCCTTTAATAGATTTTCACTATTGTGTCCCATCTAAGAGTATTTCTTTCTTACTCTTAATTTAGAGGAAGAGAAACGTTTTGTCCGAAATGAAGGTTGATTATGATTTCAGGACTGTGTGGCTGAAGTTAGTTCTTCAGTTATAACCAATGGCATTGATGGCTCCCTTCCAAAGGAATTGATAGCTCAAAATGGTCTCGCAGCCGAGATACCGGTTAGGCTGTACTACATAACGAAGTAGCAATGCAATTCGACATGAGTCATAACTCGGTTTGTTTATCTTGTACTTGTCTCTTAACCTGCCCGCAAAGAAAACTCTTACCCAAATAATAGTTCGATAAAACTATGAAATAGAAATTCTAGATCAATGGTGCAAAAAATATCCCGGTAAACGGTATAAACCACTAATTTTTTATAAAACTCATAACAACTGGCAAGCCGCGAAGGGCCTCCGGTGGTTCGCCATGCATCTCAACTCACCACATCTCGGGACACTTCTATCCGCGTTCCGCGATGTCTTCTCCCTTGGGCATTCCTCTTGCCGTCGGAGACTCCGCCCAAAAAGTGCCCGGGATCTGATACTATACGCCAAGATCACAGTTCACATCACCAAATCTATGGAGGACCGCCTCGAGGACTATCCCCACTCGATTACGACACTGGTCAAAAGGTCGCACGACCAATTTATCACCCTTGCACGGTGCTCCTTCGGGGCCACGTCCTATTGGGACCACCGGGGTCTTCTCACTACTACTTGGGGACACGCACCGCCGGCGAATACCCGGAGGACCACGCTACCAATTACTCCCGCCGCTCTTCCGGGTGTGGCCGAGACCTTCCGGCGACAGCGAGGCTCGAGCGGTCGCGAAAACTCGGGATTTTTTCGAGACCTTGAGGGACAACGTATCCGATAGAGATAGGGGTAAACCCTTCGGTGGGCAGAGCGCAGAGAGAGGGCAAATGACGTGTTTGGAACGGCGCCGGAACGTAGACTGGCGGATTGGGCGCGGTGAAGTCGGCGCGCGACTGGGGAGAGAGGGGAAAGGGATTGTGGGAAGAAAGGGCAGCGGAGGGGCGAGTTAGATGGGATCCCTTTACGCCACCACATACGCCCACGTACGCGTTTCTATCCGCGAATGTTTTTGTACGAGTTTATGTTCGTGTGTTCGAAAGAAGAGATGCTCGCGAAAGAACGCGTGTTTATGGACACGTCCTTTCATACGGCGTTCGCGGCGTAAATAGAGTGCCAAAGATCGGATATTCTTTCGGAAAGGGGGATATACATTTTTTTTTCGATTATTTCTCTGCCTTCTCTTTTCGAAATACAATGTGGGATGCTTATATTTTGAATACGTAATGGAACTGTCTTCACTCTAGGAGGCTCATATCCCCAGGAATTTTCATCTAAGATTAAGGTTTTAAAAAGTTAAGAATAATATGTTGGTGCAACACATGTAAAAGCCCAATGATAATCGATGTTTTGATTGCATTAACGTTTGCTTATTTGTTCTAAATTATTCAACGGTTAGATTTAATCAACAAAATAGGGTCCGGAATAAATGGTAAGAAGAGCTTGCGCGTACATAAAGTACTGTTTTTAAATGATAATATATCATACCTAAGTTATCGTAACCTTATAGATAACCCTTCTTCAGGAAACTAGGCATTTTACATTTTATTTCTTTAATTTTTTATCCTAATTCGCACGTTAACTGCATTTTTGCTCTACCACAGTGACTGAAAAATCTCAGTGGTAAGTAGTACCGATCTGTATTGTATTAATCTCTGCTACTCAGATGTGCCTAGCATCTAATTTCAACGAGAAACTCAGCGATTTTATCAAACAGAATATCAAATACCAAATTTCTATAAGAAATTTACCGCAGCTTTTATTACGAAAAAAGAGTCGATTTAGCATACTACCTTTTTCAAGTTTTTGTACCTAATTAGATGGAATAATTTTGGGAAAATGAAATCCTAATCCCCATGTTCTGCTTTGTTTTCAGACTAATTATACCGAATGAATACGCTTCCTAACATCATCAATTACTGATAAAAGGTAAGTTAAAAATATTTACTTCAGAATTGACCTTGGCATTATTTAAAAGAATACTTCCCACTTTTGGCAGCCAAGGGAAAATGGTGATGCCGATGATTACACATAACGATAATGAATTATTTTTATGTTAAAATATAAAAATACAATTATTGTTATGATTGGAAAATAGCGAAATTTTATTCGATTTTATTGGTAAATTATTTAAGAATTATGTATTTCATCTTTGAGTTCTCTTACATTGAAATCGAATTTATTGAATGATTATCTATTTATTTTTTCATTAAGTGAGGATTTTATAGTTGATATTTCTGGAAAACCCAAGAATTTACTTCATCCATACGCAGTCAAATAAACTACGCGAACTTTATATCATATACATGCCAAATATTACAGCTATTTAATCATACGATGATGATAAAAATTCATAGACGGTTTGCAAACGAAACTGTATGAGCTTATTCCATAATGTATATACCAAAAACATTTACATTAGGTAACCCAACGGAGTAACTAATCGGAAGTTATATCATCATAAACTCAACCGGCCTTGGTACAGCATAGTTTCGAGGTAAATGAATAGGATGATAGAGCGCCTTCATAGAAGCTATAAAACATGAGGAGTGTGCTGGTTTACGAAAGAAATCTAAGAAAGTACAGGACATAAAGACGGAATAACGTCCTGGAAACTTTTTCGCTCTTAGCATCGTCCGCAAACAAAATTTGACGACGTTCTCTGTACAAGGCAATAATCCTTCCTACATTACTTTTGCGGTCTTATACAAAGTATTCATGAGGTGGAAAAAATCAAACATTACAATGACTACCGTTTCCTACTCATAAATGTTGTGAGTTATTCTTACAGTGGTCTTGAAAGAAACGAATGGTCACCCGTATCTCTTCAATTTCCACAGATATCTGTCTTAATTTATTATCATAAGGGCTTGAATGGTAAATAAAATAATCAGAGTAACATTAGTATTGTTAAAAGTGCATCGTCAGCGTAGGTCATCTCGTACCAAGGCCACCACCGGGAATCGAAACCGGGACCGCTTTCACCGAATTCGAACGTGTTGCCCACTTGGCTGGACGGGAGCTCCAGACAATCAGAATTAGAGGCCAGAAATAATAAAGAAATAAAAAAAGTTGAATACATACATAGTTGATCCATGCAGAACGCTGGGTACTTTTGGCTGGCTAAATGATAGACTTTGATGATCTAACCTTCTGAAATTGAGGTCACTTTTTGGGCAAAGAATGATACAGAAAATCCCGAATGTTTACGGCAGTTATTATTTTCTTAGGGCCTATTAGCATACAAATTTGGGTTTCACTTGTGTATTCCTTTAGCAATAGAAAACAAAATTTCAAGTGCTGCAGTTCTGCAGAATATATAAGCCTATTCCCTCTTCTTGAAAACCAACCGATGGTCCCAATCTACAACACTTTTGCCCAAGGATATCTTTTTAATACCTTAGCTTTCCCTTTAAGGCGTAAAACTAGGTGGGAATTCTCTTCCCAAGATTTTATGACATTCCAGTTAAAAAGTCGCTTAGCGGAATAAGGGAAGATTTTTGATGTGGTAGAGCAGAGAGAGCATTTCTTCGGAGGAAAGCTCCTTTTTTTCGGGATTACGTAACAATAATCATCAGTTCAGACCGAGCCAGTTTAACCTTTAATTCAAGGGCTTCCGAAATTAGGGATGGAATGCCTTAGGTTCAATTAATTCTGAAGCGGTCGATTTCAGTTTCGTCTCCTATATGAGTACGAGGTAGTGTTATCCAAAGCTAATTGCGGATAACACAGATCAAACAAAGGAAGCGGAGTTTTTTTAAGGCTTATAAGACCATTTACCTCATACTTACGGAATATCAATTGGTAAAACCATTACATAACAGCAGATTCCGCATTATTTTATTTATCAGTACTTTCGCTGATATCTTATATTTGGGTATGATACCAATATTTATTCAGAATTTAGTGTTTTAAAGACGTATGATGACTCTTTCAAAACGACTCTATTTGGGGTCTAGGGCTCGCCGCCGCCTCTTCGCCGCAAGTATCATGTTGTACCATTTATCAATGAATATAGATCATTATCGAGTTCAACGAGGTAGCGATGAGGAGATTCTGAGGTTATTTTAGGAATATACATAGGTAAGTAAATTGTTTTGTGTTCAAGAAATTTAACGTAATGTGAAAACACCGTAACTGCTTTCAATTACCGGCACTAAAATCAATTATAGATTCATCATTGCAAATTATTTTACGGATATATACGTAGTCCTAAACTGATTTTTGTATCTTGATATTTTAGACTATTTAATCAAAGAGTTACCTTACTCTTTAATATCGTGTTTCGTCTGTACATCTACGTACTGTACTGTATATTGCTTTACGGCGGATTTAATTTTCGTTGTTTCTATGATCCTCTATCATATAAATATAAATTAAATTCTGTTAAGCTATTCTATCTTACTACAGATGGCACATATATTTTCATACCTCAGAAGCTTTCAAACTCGTCATAAAGAAGACTTTGACAAATGTACATTAACGATATATTTTTCCCTATTCCGTACCAAAAGAAAAATGATAAATATTTCAAGTAATCTTAATTTTATTAGCTTGCGTCTTACATTTATATGCTTTAACATTAAGAAAAGTGCGGTGCTCCTATGTTTATGTCGTACATGTGTCCCCAAATAAAAACGTGTACGAACGTGAAACCTGATACAGATGTGGTGGTGGTCAACACTGTGATTACAGCCTTTCGCGTTAAGTTTGAAAAAATGGACCCTTCCGCGTTGAAAGAAAAGCTGCGTTCACGGTATCACCACGTATTGATACTGCTCTAAAATAAAAACAAAACTTCCAATTGTTTTACAAATAATATTTTAAGTCCTGGCCCCGTAGTTTCCCATACACACATATTTTGAATCTTCTTCCTTAGATTTATAATATAATTTCTCTACGAATCATTAACGACAATGATGAAGTATTCTCTCTTTTGCAACGCATTGTGCCCATAATTGAATGATAAACACATAAAATATTAAAATTCATGAGAGCCATCACTTTTTATATTCGACATAACAAGGATTTGCTGAATAAAATAGTGTAAAACAGCAGAAAGATACATATATTTAACTAATCCATGATTCATTGTGGATTGAATGAAAGAATTTATGAATGAGTGATTCAATTAATCTAAACTCTTTATTGAGATGAGGTTAGGCCAGGTTGAAAGAAAGGCTAAAATTAGGTTATAACACTCATTTAATCCCTAATATGGCTAACTTAGACCTGATAATGACCTGAAAATTGAGTTGTACTAAATGATTTCAACAGTCAATTGGTGATGAAAACGACTTAGTGAATTAAACAAACAAAACTAAAGTATAGCTATCCGTTACATAAGTCATAAAAAATTGTAAGAGTACACCTTAATGTCACGGCGCATTTCATCAAATTTCACTGAAAAACTATTCAAGAGACATTTCAATAATCCGAAACAGAGCGATAAATCTAAATGTTAATTTAGGTTCTTGTACCAGGAAAGAAGAAACACTGTTTTCACACCATGCCAGATCCGTGTTAGCTCTAAGTGAAACATTCTCTGTTTCCACGGATAATAATTCCGCGATACATCGCGACTTCGCTCAGTCGGAAAAGACAAAAATCCTTTTAATTTTTCATTGCTCTGAATACCTAATCAGTTCCATGGTGGCAATTGAGAAACTTTTTTCCGGCTCCCATTTTCCCCGCAGTGAGTCCCATGAGTGAAAACAGCAATCGAACGGGAAAGGAATCTCGTCCGACTCGGCAATATATCTGCAGATCGCCAGGAAACGTCTCTCTATGTTCTATTTCGCCGAGCAAATTAAAAGCGTTAACGAACGGGGCGGTTAGAGCAAGGAGTGAAAGAAAAACCCTTCAATATTCCCTCGGTGATTTTAATTTACGTCCCGAAATATGACATTTCCAGGAATAACTCATCCGCTCCACGACCGGAGAATTTAATTCCCCTTTTGATCCTACTTGTCTTCCAAATAAAAGTGGCAAACTTAAAAATTAATACCGGCGACGAATTAAAGAGGATAACAGGATGACTTTCTTTCCTTTAAAAAGAAAAACCGCATAATCTTAACTCACTTTTATTGCGCGATTCTTTCGAATGTGCTATCCCTAAGAACGCCGTCCCAGGGAATTTATTCTTGATTAAACGATAAAAGAAAATGATAAAGACTTAAGCCCCCGCATAAGCGCCTGCTTTGAAATTTATCTCCAGAATTATAATAAGGGCGGATAGTAAATGTAAACTTATGTTAGGGACGGGTTATTGAACGTTCCATAAGAGGGAAAGTCTGGAATATTTTCTGCTTCACATCGCGTTGCGCTTTTCTTTTGTCGAATGTAATTACGAAACAAAGAAGGCATCGTTCCGAGGTTCTTTTCGCCCCTTTCTTTCGCCTCGAGCCTTAAATATTCTTAACCTATCCTGTTGTCCTTCTCCCCCCTCTTATTTCTTTCCTTTTCAGAAAAAATATAAATGAGGAGCTGGAGTTATTAAATTGCTCCGCGACTGCCTTTGTTTGCGTGGGACAGAATCGCTTAGAGATCTTTTTTAACGCGGAAATGGACCCCTTGACACCGTAAAACTGTCATTTTCTCCTGATATTCTCTTTCTAAACCACACTTCGAACTCAAAAATCCATGTCTTTTCGTCGGAGAATATGATTTACGTCATTTAAAAGAAAGTCCTTTACTCGAAACTTTTCAATACGTGAAGTATTTAATGGATTTTATAGGTATAATGGATACACATTGAAGGGTTTAATTCCTTGGTTTCTCCCTATAACACGCAAAAAATCAAGGCGACTTATTCGCAATTGAGTGTTTAATGAGGATTGCTAGTCGTTTTGCAGAAACGGAATTCGCTTCGAAAAATATCGAAATCCTTCTGAGAGATGAATTTTAGTGTCTGAGCTCGGTAAGTGCGGAATATCTCTTGAAATATCGATGCCTTTCAGATGCGATCCCTGATAAACAACATTTCTAAAGGCATATGACAAAAAATCACGCGATATTCGACACAATTCATTCTACTTTCGAAAATAGGCTTGCTTCCTCTAAGAATTTGGTGAAAATAGTCCATCAGCTTCCACCGAATCAATCTGATAGTCATATCTACCGGAGTTAAGAAAAGGGTTCCAATTATATCGATTGAATGTATTGATCATTGCATCTCCGCTCTACCGAGTTATATAGTATTCATAAGTAATTCATAGGACTCTTACTGCTTGCAGATACAAAATACTTAAATAAATCTTTCAGGAGTCATCTGCTCTAAGCTAATACAATGATTCAGAGGTATCGGTCTCTTAAAAGCATCTAATTTTGATGGGTAGCGATGGTTCAATATTACAGACATAGTCTTATTCTCTACAAAATCTTATTACGTGTAATTTAATTAATGCTTCTTGAGTAATTTTTCTATGAACATTCTTACTTAAATTTTCAAACTATTTCGATTTTCGGATGCATTTGTTTGAAATGATAATTTTTTTGAGATTTTATTGTTTAAGTGAATTAATTTTAGTTGACTTTGCTACGAGATTTCTCGTACAGCAGTTCTCAAATGATTCCCATACACACGGTACGCTTCAAATCTTTTAGTTATTTTACTAGCAATAGTTTTGCGCAGGTTTCTCACATCCCCGTCATTGCGGGTGAATATTTCTTTTTCTGAGATATCATTTAGGTTTTTTATACATCCAGAAATCATTCTTAAGTTTTCTTCTCTATTATTATTTACATGCTTTTATTTATGATGACAGGGTTAAATGGAAGAAAAGAATTTATAGTTTCAATCTCGCTTCAATAAAGAGCTTATAGACTTCCAATCATTATTATTAGACAGCAAATTAAGCATTATGTATTAAAAATTTAGTCCCTCCCGTTTTATTTTCGATATTAGCATTCAATCGACGCAGTAATTTCCTATAAGCACATAAAATTGTCCAATTAAAATAATAATTTTATTTTACGAAATTCGTATGAAAATATTGGTTTTTAGACTGATTCTGTAAAATTTAGAATTACAGTAACAGTATGTTTATTAATTTTTTATGTTATCTTTGAGTGCCTGCATAATTCTTCGATTACCACCGGAATTGCCTCGGGCATCACTCTAGCATAATTTTTGCTTTATTGAACCGAATGCTCAAGTTTCAAAGGTCGCTATATTAATGACTGAAAAAACAAAATATCCTACGGAACAATATTTATTGTTGCCCGTTATTTTGTGAAAAGTTTTCCAAAGTAAAGATATTGCGCGTTAAAAGCATAGATGGATCTGTGTCTATTTATCTTCGAATGAAGTAAGTATTAAACAGAAAGTGGAGAAAAATAAAGATAATTCATACATTAAAAATGTATTCCTTTTCGTGGAATATATTTTTGCGATCTTAAAACAAACAGCTGCGAGCGAATCAGTGAATCAAATGTCAAGTATTGGATTAACTATCAAATATTATAGTTGTTACATGCCTATACTAGAAGACCTTGGCTATTTTTATCAGAACCATACTGGGAAAGAATAATAACGTATTAGATATTACTATGTAAGTTCAATGTCATTGACCGAGAGGTTTTTAAGGAAAAAGGTCAAAATTGTATCGGTTTTCTTTAAAAAGGTAACGTACCTCAAATTCTTAAACCACGCATCACATGTAATTCATATAATAAATTCCAAGAAGTTCTGTTTTCAATAGTAATCCGAAGGTGTGATCATCGTACTTATAAGAAAAAATATTCTTTGCACTTTTCACCCTAAGCTTCTTAAAAAGTTAAGCCGCCTCATTCTCCCCCCATTAAATGGGTGTTCCTGCCCAAGAAAGTCACGAAAGTGGGGATAACGTGAGGAGAAAAGGCGACGACCGCTTAAAAAGGCTTCTTAAGAAGGGACTGAAGTCTACGATATTCTTTGTAATGCTTATCTCAGAAATAAAGAGATCAACCTTTCATTGCTGAACTTGGTTCTGAATGACTGAACCACTGAAGGTGGTTTTTGCAGATCTCGCGAAGTCTAGTGGGACTCCAATGTACTGTACGGAGGGGAAAGCGGTAGTGATATTTACAAAATTTGGAGGAATTTAGGCTGGCAGACAGGAAATTGCCATGTATTATCGGTTGAAACCCTCGCTGGGAGGTCACTTTATCAAGATCGATCTTTTTAATCAACATTATGTAAGTGCCGTATACATTCGCGGAGCCTATACCCCTGCGTCCGACTATTTTGTATCAGATTAGAGCTCTCCTTACCAACCAGTGAGGCGTGAGGAGGCAAAGAAGCCTTAACGTTCTTTAAAATCTCTAGGTAACACGTTCCTCAAATATTGTATTACATTTACTCTTTACCAATCGGAAATATTTTTCATTAAATGGGACTTCAAAATTAAAATCACGAAATAACTTCACACACTGGGTTTTATACTCACTTATACACCCTCTCTTTATGTTCCTTCAAGGATAAGCTAACATGTATGTACTCTGCGGGATACAAACCCACAGGACTAACGGAATGAAACATGCCATGCAAGGAAGGGGCAGTGCCTCGCTTCTGAATCGGGCCAAGCCAAGGGAATCCATCGACCTCCGTCCTCCGTGTATTTCCGCCGACCTTGCGTCCCGACCTTGTCGACTGGCGGCGACTCCGTCGTCGGGCATTTCGGACACCCTCTCACGTACCTCTTGACTTCCCCATTCAAACACTCGCACGAAAAACTCCCACTCGAGGACAGACAAGGGGGTCTACGGGCTCAAATTTCCCCCAAAATCGCAACGAATAGTGCAGGAGCTGAGGGAATCGAGGGAAGTTTCGCTGAAAAAGGTGATGACCCTTCAAATCCCTCAAAAGGGATTCTCACCGTGTCTCAACTCAGTCTATCTTTAGTTTTATCTTAAGCAAAAGTTATCTTTCAGCAATTTGTGGTTGTAATTCAAGCAAGATTATGGAGGGTGAATATCCACAAATAGTTTACTCTGCGATATTTTACTTTTGCGATATTTTTAGATACGAAAAATCAGAATTGATATAAATATAAAGAACCCTTGCGGGCATAAACAGAGAGGTAGCTAACTGGATGAAGGACTTTCTCATTGCCAGAATAAATTGGGATTGTATTAGCTGGTATTTGTTCGAATTAAAGCTTCCCATGGGGTAGCGTAATTATACCGTTACTAATCTAACAATTGGCATACATGAATGAATAAATACTCTCTAAAGGAAGGTCAATTGCGGAACATACGGTAATTCATAACGAAATGGAGAGAAGAGAATTGTTTAATCTTTTCCACGTAAAGGGAGTTCTCGCCTTAAGACCACCTCAACAAAGGACCAACTTCATTTCGTATTTGGCGTTAGTGCTCCTGGTTATTTGTTCCTAGGGCACTTTGGTCCTACGGTAATTTAGTACCGCCTTAATTTGGGCAAGGATTAGATTTATGTGATATATGTTATTATTATCGATGTGTACTGTAGCTATGTAGTGTATAGTGTTTGATGAAGTGAAAAGCGGGATCCCATACAATTGACTTAGGAATGCTGTCATACTTTCTTAGAGTACTTAGAGAAATGTATGACTGAGCCATTTCAAAAGGTTAATGACGATACGCGCTAGTAAAAAAAGAGAGAGAAAGACATATGTGTACATATGTAGAGCTACAATAACTCTAATTACGTTATTATGCAAGTGAAACGATGATTTTGATAAATCGACAGGGAATCACTCGAACTTTATATTGAGGACCCAGCATGTTAATGGGTCACGAATAATCGTTAATGATTTGATTTTGGCGACCTGAAACATTCGGTCAATGGCAAGACCTTGAAGGTTATAGGATAAGAAAGGGAAAAGTATAGAATTGGAATTGTTACCCTTCAAGAGGTTAAATGGAGGGGCCATGGAATAGTGACAACCAGAAGAAATATTAGATTCTATAGTGGAGGAAATCAAGGAAGAGCTGGAACAGGCTTCATAATCATTAGTAAGCTGAAAAATTGTGATTAGCTTCGATCATGCGAATGAACGTATCTGTGTACCGAGAGCGAGGGCAAAATTCTTCCACATTTCGCAGATAAATGTGTATGCGTCAACTAAGAACGCGTCAGAAGAAGATAAGAAGAGTCATTATGAAATTTTGGGAATGTTTATGATGGCATTCCGAGACACGATGTTAAATTAGTGCTTAGGGACTTGAATGCAATAATCGGGAAAGAGATGCATTTTAGAGAAACGATTGCTAATGAAACTTCCATTGACAATGGGTTAAGGTTGATAAGCTATTCAGCAACCAAAAATATGGTAGTACAAAGTACATGGCTTAAAAGAAAAATATTAAGAAAGCAACCTGGAGATTCCCGGATAGAAATACTAAGAATAATAATAATAATATAATAATAATTATAATATATCAGGAAAAAGAGACCAGTAATAGATATCCATCATCGATAAATCTCGCGAATTCTCTTTCGTCTATAATGAGTTCGCTTAGTTTATGTTGAGCGTCCTTAGTTTATGATGAAAGTGCTTAGCCAGTGATGAGTATGCTCAGTTGAAGATCAGCTTGCCTAGTNTTTTTCAATTTAACAAAGATTCAACATATCTAAAAATACATATCTTTGAAGATTTTACAATTTTTCATTGAAATTCACAAATATGCACATAAACATGATTGCCATAATCACAATAACAATTTCTTACATTTAAATGAAAAATCTGATTACACAAATATATATAACAGCAAAAATATTTTATCAATTTACATACACCTTTGAAGCATATTCACTCACAAGCTATTGTCATTTAAAAATTCCTCCACTGTGTAGTAACACTTTTTAGATAATAATTTATGTAAGTTTTCTTTAAAAGTTTTTATGTTTTCCCATACTTTTCTTTGAATTCTTTTGGAATTGTATTATACAGTTTTATTCCCATGTAATATGGGATTGTAGATTGCGATAAATCAAGGGATTTACAGATGCTATTTACAACATCAGTTAAAGCTGTAGTAGTTGAATGGTTTTCCCTAAATCCATGTTGACATGGAAGTAATATTTTGCTTTTTTCAAAATAATTTAAAAGTTGTTTTTTGCAGCTATTTCAAATATCTTGGAGAAAGTTGGGGAGGAAAGGGTTTCAATTAAAGTAATTAAGCGCCAACAGAAGAAATGGGTGGGTCAAATATCGAGAGGAGAGGGATCACTGAAGAATGTTATTGAGGGAAGAATACAGGGAAAACGACAGAGGGGAAAACAGAGGTAAGAGAGGTTATATGACATAAAGCGTGGGGAGAGTTATCAGGTAACGAAAGAAAAGGCTATGAATATTAGGGCATATGGATCTATCGAAAGATAGAACACTTAAGTAAGTATATACCAAGTCTCACATTTGATACATCAGATGATCGTTTTTTTTCATTTTTGATACTGAATTTTTGTCTGAGTTACTATACCATTCATTTAAGTTATTCACATTGCTGCGAATTTATTCTTGTTTTGATAAAACTGGCAGATTTTTGTGCTACTTTGGATGTGGACTTTTCACTGCTCTTTGAAATAAATTTCTCCTGTCATTAAAGGTTAAGATTAAAACAGCCCAGTAGAGCCTAACGTCACAGAATAATTACTAAAAGTAAAACCCATTATGCGGCTAAGCTCTCACAGCTGTATAACGGGTGTCATTTGATTTCTATTCTTTTAAATAAAACTCTCAACGCTTCTTCATGAATTTTTATGAAATTTGAACTTTTTTGAGACTTTAGAATGACAAAGTAGATTAATATACACACATACAATGCTTTGGTATTTTTTTTTTCGTTTTAATGTATTTCTGGCGGACGATCTCAATTTCATAGGTCATTGGGCTGCATTACAACGAATCTTCATCGGTCATTCATGACGCCCGTAATTTGCTAATTTGTATGATTGATATTATGTCAGATAAAATCATCGAAATCAATAGCAGATGACGTACCCCGTGAATTTCCACATTATCTTCTCCGGTTGCTTCCATCAATCCAATACTAAAATATTTTGGTTCAGATCCTGCTTTTTGGGGAATGAAACATGAATTGCTCTTTTTTCTAATACAATGATATTCTTCAGCACCGTCGTCAAAATGATAATGAAGACCGTAAACAGCAACACGTACGATTTTTAATAGTCCTTTTGCAAGTTTTATTCTCCTACGTATTTGCTAACCCTGAGAAACACCGTAATATTAGTGGCCTAACCCTTTGATTTAGACATTGCTACTCCTTTCGTGAAAATAGAGTAGCGAATCCGCTAAGGCTTAAATGAATATTATCAGCGAATAGATTTCTGAATTAAAAGACAAATCGCAAACCTTTTTCGTTACTCTTTATCAGGGGCGTAGCCAGGATTGTCCATTTGGGTTATAGCCATGAAGTAACCAATCAATTGTCTTCTTTCGAAGGGCAGGAGAACTTCTGCCAAAAACCTAATCTCCAGTGGTGTTCGTATGGCATAGTTGCGAGAGGTCATCCTTTCGTTTATCACTGGATACTACCATGGGGTGGGGGGTGCCCCCGAAACTACCCCCTTGGCAAAGCCTCTGCTCTTTGTATATCCAACAATGTCATCTGTACATAATCCATAATTTAACTTTCGGACGGGATTCATTCAGATAATTACGATTATAAATATATCATTGACGAGTTGAATTATAGTAGTGCCATTATTAAGAAACTACGAAAGAAGAAAGGTTATCTAAAAAGGTGATAAGGTGATAAGCTAACATTTTTATTCACACTCAAACTCAGGAACTGATCTGAAGATCTCGTGTTTATATTTTGATCCAGATTTATTTGCACTCCGCAGGCTACCAATGGTGTATGGCAGTGGGATACAATCTCTCTTTAAATGAAAGTGTTCTACATCTACATCTACATCTACATAAGTACCCTGCAAGCCGCCTTCCGGCGTGTGGCAGGGGGTGTAAACACCAAGAGTAGAATTACTTTTTTAATTTATTATTATCGCGTATCGTTCGCGGAAAAAAAGAGTCTCTAAAACGACTTGTCCTCGCGTCTATTTCTCTTATTTTACGCTCACTGTCGGATCGGGCAAAGTAGCAGGGGGGTCGCATAATATCAATTACGTCATCCGAAAATGTATTTCCTCTGAATTTATCTAACAATCGCAGCCTAGCTTCTAATCTCCTTTCTTTCAAGGATTCCCAACCTGCGTCTGTGAGCATTTGCGTTACACTTGCTTCTCTATCGTAGCACTTTTTAACAAAACGTATCGCCTTACGCTGCACTTTCTCGAGTTCGCGAGAGTTCGTTTCATCCGCTGGGTCCCATATACTCGCCGCATATTCCAGATGGGGCCTAACTAACGTAAAATAGCATCGCTCTCTAACCTTTTCATCGCATCTACCTACAATACGCTTTATAAAACCGAGCTTTTTAGTTGCTTTACCGCATATTTTTCGAATGTGTGTGCTCCAGTTTAAGTTATTGGTTAGGGTGATTCCAAGATATTCTACTGAGTCGACTACATTTAAATTCGTTCCACTAATTTTGTACGGGCGGTTCTGACTCAATTGTTTCCTTTCGAAGAAATTTACTACAGAGCATTTATCTACATTAAGATCTAGCTGCCATTTTTCGCACCACATTTGTATATGAGCTAAGTCGTTTGAGAGTGAAGCACTATCTTCGTCACTTGATATTTCTCTATATATTACCGAATCATCCGCAAATATCCTCACATTGCTATCGATCTTGTCGCTTAGGTCATTGATATAAATGAGGAAGAGTAAAGGTCCGATTACGCTGCCTTGGGGTACGCCTGAAGTGACTCTGACTTTATTCGAACTAACGCCATCAAGTACCACTTGCTGTTCTCTCTCGTGTAGAAAATTCTTTATCCATTCAATTATTTCCTTGTTGATACCTGCTAATTTTAGTTTGTAAATTAATTTGTAGTGGGGGACCCTGTCGAAAGCTTTCTTGAAGTCAAGGAAAATAGCGTCCACTTGTTTTTTACTTTCGGCAGACTTTAAGATATCGTGGACGAATAGAGCTAGTTGGGTTTCGCATGATCGGTTCTTTCTAAATCCGTGTTGGTTCTTACTGAGGAAACGATTGCTATCTAAGAACTTCATAAGTGAGCTAACAACGACGTGCTCCATTACTTTTCCGGAGAGTGAAGTTAATGAGATAGGCCTATAATTTCCTGGGTTCTCCCTCAATCCACTTTTATAAACGGGCGTAACATTCGCTGACTTCCAATCTACTGGGACTCTACCTTCGCGCATGGACTTGGTAAATATAATTTTGAGATAAGGGGCGACGCTTTCTGCCATTTCTTTCAATACTCTAGCCGGAATACCCTCTGGACCTGGCGATTTGTTTGGCTTAATATTACGTAAGAGTTTTGCAATTCCATCTTCAGTAAAGCATATACTTTCCATTGACGAGAGCGTATTAATCTCCGGAAGGGTATCTCTGGAACTATCGCCCGTGAATACGCTTTGATAAAAGATATTTAATATATTCGCTTTCCTCTTCGCATCGCAAGTTACATTTCCGTCGCTATCTCTCAACGAGCTTACCGTTTGTATCTTTCCCTGTACATCTCTAAAGTGTTGTCGGAAAATAATATAACTTTGCTCTTTGAATTGTCCACCAGATCTTTAATATAAATGTGAAACAAAATCTGCCAAAGAACTCTTCCTTGCGGGAAACCTGATGTGGTGCAAACTTCTTTGGTTAAAATTCCGTCCAACGCAACATACTGAGATATGTTTCCGTAAAAAGATTTTATCCATCCGACCACGTTTTTGTAGATAGCGTAGGCATTAAGCTTCTGAATTAGTTTAATGTTGGACACTCAGTCAAAGGATTTTCTGAAATCTAAAAATACTACCTCTGTTTTAACACCCTTATCTGCTGCCTTGGCTATGTCATTCATAAAGAGGGTTAACTGGGTATCACATGAACTTCCCTTGTGGAAACCGTGCTGGCTCTATCTATCGCTCTCTATTCAATAAGAGAGCGCATTGTGGATATTGCTATAATATGCTCCAAATTTTACAAAATATCGAAGTTAGTGAAATTGGCCTATATTTACCTGCTTTTAAGAAACATACTTTCTTAGAAACTGGAGAGAAGTTTGCTTTTTTAAACGACAGTGGGACAATACCCTCATCCAATGATTTCTGACGGAAGACGAAAAGAAGGGGTACAAGCTCATTAGCTAAAGTTTGTATGGCAAATGAGGTAATACCTTCCGGTCCCTATCCCTTTTTTCTATCGATTTGTTGCAATAACTTCCCAATTCCATCGACCGATAACTCAATGAGACTCATCTCCGAAGTAACTGACCATTGACATGATTGACTCCGAACCATTAAATAGACCATTGTCTACATTGAAGCGTTTCTGGTAGTGCTGATTAAGCAGGTTTGCTTTTTCTATCGATTTATTGATGATAACTCCTTATTCGCTTATTAGAATAGGTACGGAAGACTGACCTCCACGAGCCTCCACGAGCATACAACCAAAATTCTTTCCGATCGTCACCTAGTGATTTTAACAAGGTTCTAGATCGATATTCCTGAAACTGTTTTTGCGCTTCTTCCTTAACTAGCTTTCGCACTTCTCTATGTATTTTTTGTTTGAACTCTATGTTTGCTCCAGAGGCTATGAGTGTCCTCAATTGCGAGTGATACATTATTTGCTCCCTATGCAACGCTCGCAACTTTGGCTTCGTCCAACGTGGCTCCTTACGCTTACACACATTCTTAGTCGGAATCTACTTAAAAAAAACCTTCTTTGAATATATACGAAGGAAGTCTATCCAGCGATCATCGAGCGGGTTCGCGCCCACAAAGCTGCAGAAATCATCGCTGCGCTGTTTGATATACCTCTTGAGCTATCGGCCCTCGGGACGAAAATTTAAATACAAGAAGATGTAACTTCTAAAGATATCATATGCATTCTTGTGTTATGAATGAATTCAAAAGCATTGAATTTACATCAAAATTTAATGAACTTGACTCCAAAAAATTGCAATCAGAGACTATTTTTTTTAATTGGAAATACATGTAGTGAGAATTAATTCAGAGATATTTCGAGCAACATTTTAGCTATTGTATACATTATGATCATTGATCACTAAATTTGATTTTGCACACGATTATCAATGAAACTTTCGTATGTATAACACACAGCTTTCGTAATCATTGCCTTATTCATTAAACCATCTACCTCGAAGTCACAGAAATTAATTTATGATGTTTATTCTCTCTTATTTTCCGTTTATGGTATGTATTAAACCTCCAGTAGCTGATTTTTGCATTGAAGTGGCAACTCAATCACTATTCTGCTGAAGACACCGTAAATAAAAACACATGTTTAGTTTATGTACAACTAATGTTAATTCTGAGATTCTTTTACAAACGCTCTAGGGACTAATAGGTATGTATATTTCATCATTGAACTGTCTTCCAAAGTGGGCAGGAAATCTATAGCCTTGGGCATATGACAGATCAATAATAATGTAAAAAGAAAGGAATTGAATTTTGTATGGCAAAATGTTGAAAAAAAATTACACGTCAATCAGGGCAGAGGAATCAGCAAAAGGACAATTTTGAGAAAATGAACGATAATGTATATACAGGAAGTTATTTCCTCCTTAACTTCATAAATATCAACATTAGTTATCTTTAGATTTCATGATGGTCGTTTTCAAGGTAATCATTCTCGATGCTCTGACGCGATCATGCTCACGTAGGTACCACACGTGTGATTAGCGTGCTAGAAAAGTTTCCGCTTGCAACGGGTTGATGTTTCTTTGTTAGTTGGACGGCAGTCATAGCTCGCGTATGAGTAGAAACGATTTCTCCTCGCACTCTTGGTCTGGCTCTTTTCATTCCGGAAGTGCCCTTCTTCCCCATCGCCTTCACTCCTGTTGCTACTTCCCTTTCCTATCCGATTACCGGAGCAAATGGTCACGCAAGGCCAAATCCTCCCGATATGCCAGCCCTTGCAACTACAAAGGTGTTTTATAGCGCATATGGAAAGCACCTCGGGCGTCATGCATTGTGCAACTTCCGTCCAACAAAACGCCAGCGTACGCAGAATAAGGAGACTTGGAGAACTCATTTCAGTGCCTCTCGAGGCGATGGTGGTGCCACCACCGGGAGCGTGTATATTCTGGAAAGTATCTTGATTTAGAATTTCCACGGCGATAAGGAAATTCTGCATTTGAAATCGGTCATTTCTTTGGATAGATTGTGATTTTGGGGTGTTATGTGTTATCGGCTCAACGAACCTAAATTGTAGGGGGATAAATAAAAAAAATGTTAGGAAAGGAAATAAATAAATTGTAAATAAATATAGGTGACACGCAGAATCGGAATTGATTCATTTAAAACGTTATGCTTTTTTGGTTTTTCACGAAATTGGAACTCTTTCTCCTTTATGTATATGCATATAGATTATATATAGCTAATTCAGAAATCAAAGTTGGTGTAATAAAGGTCGAAACCCTTTTAATCGAAATCGAAAACTCAATAGTTGATTACAACTAAGTAACAGAAGAGAAATGTTGCTTCTTACTATCTTAAATTTTCACATTAAGTACTACGTGATGGAGCGGAAACATCACGCATATATACATACTGTTATCTAAATATTTAGGAGCGAAAATATAACAGGCTAAATATGTTATTTGATAACAAGGAATCCAATTGAGATGAGAACTGTTATTGGCAGAGCTTTTTCCTGAAAATGATACTAAGGTAACATAACATAGTACAATTAGCTATAACGGCTGTTTTAAAACTTAAGGAAAATTAAATAAATTTAAAAAATAGCATTCCAATTTTAATGTATATTTTAAATGTATGATTGAAGAAACATTGCCCAAAACATACTTTGTCATTGCTTTTGTTCGTTCTAGTGCGGAAGATATCTAATTTATAGCGTCACAAATTATGTTAGTGACATATTTCTGCAAAATGATCTTTTGTTGCAAAAATTATTTAAGTTTTTTACATTTTAACTCACTATCTGTGATAGAAACTTTTCTCTTGAATTAACTAACTCGAGATTAAATTTTTATTGGATTAGATTTGAGGCTTCAAATCATCTAATTTACTCTCAATCAATTTGAATACAATTTTATATTTTAGATTTTAAAATCTGCCAAACAATTCATAAAGGAAACATAGGATTAGTACTGGAAAATTATGCATTCCTGCTGTATTCTGATGTATTGAAGTCATAAACAGTGTAAATTTGACCTTCAACATTTGTTTAGGTAACAATCTACATTTATGATCGAAGAATTATCAACCATTTATCTATGGTTACCATAATTTTTTTGTGCTGCTTGCATTTAAAATTTACAGAATTCACCAGTGCTTTCAATTACGAGCTATGCAGACCTTCCAAGCACACTAAACTCGCTGAAAAACCTTTGTCGCAAATGTTGGAACTACGGAACTTTCACGAGCCTGCCTAACACAGGATTTCATCTAATTTCATCCATGTCGAGTGGGTTTGAGACAAAATGTTTTCCTGAATGCCTCGGAGTTTAAAAAAATAGTGTTTTGTAGGAGCCAGTAACTCAACGCAAACTAGTACCTCCCGGCTTTCATAAACTCGTCTGTGGATGCCTCGCCTACATAGACCCAATCTCTTCCAGGCAGTTGGGATTCTGTGTCAAATGGGTTAATCAAATTATTCCTTTCAGCAAACCCATACGCTAGACTGAATGTCCCCAAAGGTCGATCCATAAATCCGTTGGTCCGTGTCCTTAGGGTAAGTCATCAACTCCCGTACACTTCTTTTAGAAATATTTCCTTGGCAAGCCACGTAAGGGAAGTATTCTGCATCGAAAATGTATTTGTATTTCCCGTGAATGAATCCTGTATATAAATATTTGTAACACAAACCCTGTTGATTAGTCACCTAAGAATATCTTCTTGACCATCATGAAGCATGTACTTGCATGCGTTTTTTCCTTGATTTTGTGCAATTTAATTACTTTTCTATTCTTCAAGGAAATATGCATTGTTCTCATAGTCGAAAAACTGTTATATACGGATAGAATATAGTACTCAGGTAGAAACGTTTGATAATTTGAATTAATGTATCTTTCTGGATGCCTGAGATTTCAGTTGCATTATCATAACACCTTTCGTTAGGTGCATGTGACCTAATATCCCTTTCTCAACGTTTTTTTCGTTCGCTGCCTGGTAGCTTACCCCACCCCTTATGTCAGAAAACAACTATTTTGACTTTTCCTCTGCATTTTTCCTTTTATTCTTCCTTCAAATACATTCTCCAGCAATCTATCTCCTCTCAGTTTCACAAAACCATTTCCTCTGTCGACGCTTAACCACTTCAGTTAAAACCCTCTTTTTCTCAAATAGTTCTACTGCTTCTTTGTTAGTTTTTTTTATCCACCCAACTTAATTTTTACATTCAACGCCACACCCAAATCCCGAGAGCCTCATGTCTTTTTATACCTTCCTTTTTCCTCCTTTATTAAGGTCCCCATAGAGCAAAATACTCAACACCAAGGATTATACTAATCTTTTCCTGATCCTCTCATCGAGACTTCTAGTCATCTGTTCAGTCTGCTCCACGAAATCTTCCTTGGCCAATGCCACTCTTTGCACTTTCCATCCTGAGAGTTACCCTTCCCACTTCCCAAGTAAGAGATATTATCTACATGTTATAGTTTTTCCGAGACCTCCCTGATCCTTAAATTAGCTTTCCTTCCTTCTGTTAACCCCATTAATTAATTTACTTACGTTAATATTCATTCCACACCACCTTGCTTTATCCTTTAATGCTTTTTTTTAATGTCTACACCTCTTTGGGATTTGCATTTCAGTTTCATTGTATTATTATAAATGTATGCTGCTTTTGACTATATAGCACAATTCACCTATTAGAATGAATATGATACCGGTGTATTCGCTTTACGTTTATGTGGATTGTTGCTTTTCTATAACTTTTTTGGAAATTATTCTTAATAACATCCTCCGCTTACACAGCTAAGACGTACGTTTTAACTTCTTTATTCTGAATATGATTTTAGGTATTTTATTGCATTTAGGCAAAGAAATTTAGTGAGAAGTATAAATTATTCTACGAATAAATTATAATCAAATTTATGAAATATTCGATGGAATATTCTTCCTGAAACAACGATGATATAAATCTCTTCATCTGATTAAACTTTTGAAAAACATAATGTGACTAAACGGAAAGGAAATCAAGGACGTAAGCTCAGATTTCCCTTATTACGTTGTGAAAAAGGAAATCGTAGTTCTGACGATAGGTCATAGCGAAAGCAATCCATTCGGTACACATCTCGGAAGTAACCTTTTCGGTGTCGGTATTTACTTATCACTCTTTTAATGGTATTGTTAGTCAGTGCTTAGTTCGAACTTTAGGCGGATAAAGTTTTTTGCGTTGTTGACAGTTCCATCGTAATGCAGGTAAGTGAACTTCTAGTTCTCTCTCTCTCTAAAAGTAATTTTTTTTTATCCACTAAGATTCATCATAATTTAGACATGGTATGCTGCTTATACAAAATTACTGGCTAATTGCGACGACGACGATCAGTTATAAGATGATTAGTTATCGATGTTAAGTGAATTTTACGAAATAAAGTTGATGTGTATTAGAAATGATGTACCCAAAATGGCGTAGGGATTAAAAATATAACGAAATAGCAGATCGGGTTTGTCTTCGTTGTAAGGAGCTATAAGAAGATAAGAGTGAATAGGAGATTAGAGCTGCGTAAAATTAAAACTAATTACTAAATTAAAACTAAATAACTAAAATTAAAATATAATTGCAAAGAAAGACATTGCACTCATGGTAGTGATGATATTTCATAAAGCACTTCGAAAAGTAAGGTCATTTGGCGCACATGAGCCCCGCCGGAAATCGAACCTAAGACCGCTTCCGCCAAAGGCGAACGCGCAATCCACTTTGCAATCCGGGAGCCTCATTAAATTCGTCTTTTCCTCTTTCGGAAGTAATTATTGAGTTATATCGTGTCATATTTCAATTACATTTAATCTGTACTTTAGTGTAAGACCGTTGCTCTAAATATAACCCAAAATCGGTATTTGAAGAGAAAAGTTTGGGACATTGATTGGAGCGGTCGGGCGTAGATTCCACACTTCAGTGCGAATTCCTAACTGCTAAAGATGCCCAACTTTGTTCGTCCCATTCCCTCTTTTATTGTTCTTTTACTGCCCTTTTCACCCTCCTCCAAATTCCTAAACTTCCATTTCCCACATCTCCTTTCCCTTCTCCCAATTCATATCTTTCTCTTTTAAAGAACTTAGCAAGAAGACATTCCTGCAAAAGGGAGAAATGCTCGACTCCAAACGCTTTTTTAGAACGAGAATATTCATTGCTCGCATGTGGAATGAGACGTCAATGCTAACTAATTTATCTTTTGAGAGTTAAAAATATGATCGAATATTCAAGAAAAAGCAACAACGAAATGACTGTGACTCTAACCCAGGTCTCTTACTTTATAAGCAACAAACTAAATAATGTTGCTCGCCTTGCTCAGAAAAGCATTCCCAAACAGTGTGAGATAGATGCGGCAAGATACGATAGTACAGTGGTTAGAATACCTGCCCGGAAAGTGGAAGAACTGGGTTCCAGTCCCAGTCATGTCGCTATTTTCCACAACAGTTATTTCCTGGGTTTTAATCGCAGGGCTCTTCCATGCTACGTCGTTGACCTTCTCATAATCCTTAATCGAATATAGTTCTTACAAATAGAGAATTTTTTCAGTGTCGAAAAATTCGTCTATTTTTTATTTTAAAATTTCCATGTTATATAGGTCGTTACAAGATTATTATAGCACTTAAAAATAATCAAATAATCTATTAAATGCAGTGTAACTCGGTTTATTTCCTCTTCTATCAACGTAGAAAAATGCAAAGACATAATTGAAAATAAAAAGAAAATTTTCCGTTTCAAAAATGCAGTGCGCCGAGGAATTTAGAATAAAAGGAATACTACAACATTTAACAAGTCTTGAATTTTAATTTAGTAATACAGTTTGAATACTTATACTATATACTTTCCATCACTCCTATAACAACTTTTCAAAGTTAAACCTAATCGTCTTTTATCGATCTTTCTCAGCCTCTAATTAAGCTCCGGATATTTGCAGAAAATATGAAAGATGCGAAACAAACTTCGTGAAATCCACTAGAATGTTTAATTTTTTCGAGCCGTGATTTAACATGATAACATCATTCGAGATATTTTTATTCCTCTTCTTAGAGGAGGGCTGATGGTAAGGGTAGGCAAGTAGTAGTATAGGATTAGAAGGGTAAGTGAGTGAAATAATCCGTGAAAAATTACAAGTTCCTCAATGGGAGAATTTGGGTAACATACACGGCTGATAGTCCGGTGAATTCTTGATGTGATTCCTCATTCTTCAACCATCATTCGTTCTCCGAGAGTATTAGGAGTTCAAGGAAGTTGGCTGTAAGATCTAAATGTATATCGAGAATCTGGGCGGTTATGTTGCAAGGTAATAAAACCAGGGTTGCAGTAACGAAAAGTTATTTCAGTAAAAGCTTACAAAATTAAATTCATACTACATTCGTAATGATAAGAGTTATTCGTGTCAAGTCACGTCATCGGATATTTTTTGAACTTAGGATACGTTATTTTCCTAACCTCGTAAATAAATGTTAGATAATTTATGAGGATTATTATTCCTATCCCCCGGAAAGTATATTGAGTTCAGTCTGACAAAAGGATCCTTGAGCATATTAAATACAGCAATATTAACGCAAAACTATGCGCCGATGCTTGGCGTTACTGCTCAAACCGGTGGTGTTGTTTGCTTATGTGTCTGAAATCTGTACCGATGTCATTTAATGAATTCTTTATTAATTGCGATCTATCGAACGAACACTAAAAAAGGATCATTATCTTGTTCTATATTCGGAAACAAGTGTGGTGAAGTAATCTGAGTAGTGAAGCTGAGTGTAATCAAATAAAGAAAAACAGTTTAACATTTGGAAATAATCTAGATACTAATAATATTGATAAAATGATCGATTCATTGGGGATGATTTCTTTCTCAGTGGTCTAATTTTTAAAGGGGTTAGATTTAGCACATAACATTTATTCAATTATCATTATACTGTAACTTAAGCTTCATCGAGAAATAAGTGCAGCCATTGCATTTTTATTGAGTAATAGATTAGGTTTTACACTCTCCCCTGGCTCTCAATAGATTAGGTTTTACTACTCTCCCCTGTTATCAAAACTTCGCCAAATATTGCCGACAATTTGGCCATCATTATTATATAAAATGAAAAAAACGTTAGCATTGGTCTATGAAACTGGAGAAAAAATATTGTAATTTTTCTTCGTATACCTGTGCAGCTACCATTAAAACGTATTAATTTTTTTCATTCTATGAGAAATGAAAACCTTCTTGACGAGAAAAAATATTTATCCCTCCAATAATTTATCATACTTAGAACCGTATAAACGACCCTTTTTGAGCAAAAATGTTATGTTAAATAAGGCATAGGCGGACTATTTTTTTCTTTTGGTCAGTTTTTTTTTAATTTTAGCCAACTTTTCAGTCGCGCTTGGAATGCTTCCTAACAATTAATGAAATTGAAATTTAAGTTAGGCCTATTTTTATATTTTTCCAACGAAAATGTACAGTCGTTTTCCATATTTTAATTTGTCTTCATATTCGGGGATAACTATAAACTGTCTTGAGCCATTTTACGTAGGCACAGGATTAAATTGCCCATATGAAATGCGTTATAAGATGTAATTCAAAGAAATAAATATCATGCTCTTCACTTTCTGAACAAAAGCATGAATGCCAGAGAGGGTGCTCTATAAATCTTGATACCTCGCAAATTCCAGCCGTCTCTTTCTCCAATTAATCCGAATTACAGAGGTTAGTGTACGTCAAACCACTGCAGATGACCCGGCGTTTATGATGTTTGCTCTAAAATTGAAGGCCACGCTTCCGTGTCCAGGAATATCGCCCTCATTTAGTTTACACGGCTCCTCTAAATCCCGAGCGCAAATTTTCATCTCTATTTCCCATTCAGGTGTTTGAAATACGTATTTACAAATCGAGATTTATGCCTTCGGTCCGAGAATAGAAAAGAAAATGGTCAAGTTTCCATAAAAAAATTTGAATTTCATTAAGAGGACAGAATTTCATAAATATTTTGATTTGGTTGTAAAAGATGTTATAAGTGTAAGAAAAGATACCCGCTCCTTATATCCTCACCACAACTTATTTCACAGGCTTCAGTATAGCTAAGGGTAGCACGATTGCATTTGATGAAAGTTGTCCTGGATTCGATTCTTGAAGGGAGTCTAGGCATGCGAAATTATATAAGCTACTTATACTTATACTTTAAGTATAACACTACTATATAAGCTACTTATACTTATTATACTTATTAATTATATAAGCTACTTATACTTATACTTTAAGTTTAACAACACCACCGGTTTGAGCAGTAACGCCAAGCATCGGCGCATAGTTTTGCGTTAATATTGCTGTATTTAATATGCCCAAGGATCCTTTTGTCAGACTGAACTCAATATACTTTCCGGAGGATAGGAATAATAATCCTCATAAATTATCTATAATTTATTTACGAGGTTAGGAAAATAACGTATCCTAAGTTCAAAAAATATCCGATGACGTGACTTGATACGAATAACTCTTATCATTACGACTGTAGTATGAATTCATTTGTGTAAGCTATTACTGAAATAACTTTTCGTTACTGCAACCCTGGTTTTATTACCTTGCAAAATTACCGCCCAGATTCTCGATATACATTTAGATCTTACAGCCAACTTCCTTGAACTCGTAATACTCTCGGAGAACGAACGATGGTTGAAGAATCAGGAACCTTGGGATATCCAAAGCTTTGTAACGAGAGTAGGAAATGGAGAAATTTAAGTAAACGATCAGCAATTCCACACCCATTCTCCCCTAACGTCCATCCCCTTTCACATCAAGAATTCACCGGACTATCAGCCATGTATGTTACCCAAATTTTCCCAATGAGGAACTTGTAATTTTTCACGGATTATTTCACTCACTTACCCTTCTACTCCTATACTACTACTTGCCTACCCTTACCATCAGCCCTCCTCTAAGAAGAGTATGATAGGTCTTTACCTCTGAAAAAGATTTCGAATGATGTTATCATGTTAAATCACGGCTCGAAACAATTAAACATTTTAGTGGATTTCACGAAGTTTGTTTCGCATCTTTCATATTTCCTGCAAATATCCGGAGCTTAATTACGGGCTGAGAAAGAATGATAAAAGACGAGTAGGTTTAACTTTGAAAATTGGTTATAGGAGTGATGGAAAGTATAAAGTATAAATATCGATACTACTACTATATATTAGCTTCTTCCACTTAACCTATATTAAAAAGAAACTTAGGTTAACGTTGGCAAGAATACCGAAAAAGACAACAAGAGATACTAGAAGAAATTTAAATAGAAGATTGCTGCGTAGGTAGCTCTAAGAGTGAGCAAAACATCGCCATCAAAAGAAAAGATAGCAAAAATATCGAACATTTTTGAAAGTCAAAGATTTGAAAATATTAGAACGGTTTAAAACTAGAGTATTGATAGATATACTAGAGGATAGCAGAGAACGTGCAAAATAGGTGACGTAATACATCATAACAATGTAAGTTTTTTTGGAAAGATCAAAATTAAAAGGCAAAATAGCAAAAGATAAAAGTAAGTGGCACAATGTTGGATAGGAAGATATCAAGTGTTGCATAAATTATCGGGAGCAACGGAAGACCACACAAGTAATAGGTACTATAAGACACTGCGATCTAATACGATAGGTACAGAGGGTATTTATAGATATCCTTGAACCAGTTACGAACGGAGTTTATCGGAAATCCGTGGGTACATCCTTCGTGTTCTACCATACCTAGCCCCGTATCCGACAAGCAGAATGAAAAATAAAACTCAGTCCTACTCTGTCTCAACTGTTCTTCAATTAGAAATTTCGACAAGCCTCTATTTTTGTAGTTGGTAAAAAAAGAGCGGTCTCTGGCAAAAATTCCCCCTAAAGCTTCCACTACTTGTTCGACAATGTTCCTTATGTTCTGAGACCGATCTTTTTTTGCTGCACCGTACCGCCTGCATTGTACGTGTCCAGAGAAAGTAAAATGTGGTGGAACATTCTTTGGTCTTGCAGTGAAAGATGTTCTTTCCTTGTTTGCCGAGTGTAAAACGTGTACTCTGAAGGGAAAGGCTTCAGAATTAGGAGTGACGAACACAATAACCTCTTTGTAGGAATATATAACAAAAATCTTAACCAACACGTTTTAGGTAAATAATTTTGGTAGAGAAAAGTTTCATGTATATTACTCATTTTTTTGCTGTGCATATTTTTCAACTGTCCTTTGCAGAAAATATTTCTCGAACATTAATCATAGAAACGGTCAATTTAGCATGAACTTGGAATAAACTGAGCATTACTTCAATTCACTTATCATTGCAAATCATTTCGTCACTCTTAAAACTTAAACTTAAAATTAAGGTTTTGATACCAAGGAGAATCTGAGTGAAATGCGTACATAATACATTTTGCCTTATCTGAAATCACAGAATTGAAAAATGACATATTCGCATAGTTTTATGTGAGAATTTTAGGTGATAATACATGAATTATGAAAAATTATTTTGGTATAACTTATCATCTTCCAGAACCCTTACCTGTGATGAGTTTGAAAACAATTGTTTTCTTTATAATCACTTCTTAATTCAGATAAGAAAGGTAACATTTTATTTACAACCTGATATTAGACATTTTTAGTCTGGGACAGGCAACTCAAAACACCGTATTTATGGGGACAATAACATACCTAAGTCGAAAAATACGAAATATTCCGAGGCTTAGGGTAACAGGCTAAGGTATGGAAAAATTAAGATGCTATATATTTATTGGTTGGTTAGGATATTTAATATACTAAAGATTGTGTTTTATTTGATCGATCAGTTAATTTTCGATACGTTTTTCTCCTGGCAGAGTGATAATATATCTGCAATACTAACCCCCTTACTTCTATAGCCACAGAAACCAACGAACAGTATGCATTTCGAATGAATTCGACACGGTGGTTATTCAGCTGCGTAAATTAAAAATTCAATTCGTTGAGCATGAAGACACTTCCGTAAAAACAATCTGCGAGTAATGCGGATCCACCATCTGTTTCATATTTTATTTATGGTAAGGAGGTTAGTTATTGTTCACTCAGCCTCACTATGCGCCATTCTATATCACTCTTTAAGCAGACACGATGTTGCTTAAACAATTGTACCTTTTTTTCAATGTTATAAATATTTTGAGAATATATATTTATAGTTTCACCGTTTCATTGGAGAATGGGTCAAGTTAATTGGAATTACATACTAAATCTCTAAATCAAAAAATATTTATATACTTTATGTTGAAACTTCAAGTTTCACCTTGTGTTAAGTCAAATTTCGATCTAATACATACCCAGTTGCATCTCTACTTACCTACCTTATAATCATTTCGTTGGTGCATTAAATACTAAAAAGTAACAACACTCCTACATAATTATTTAAAAACAAACGTATCGAAACTAAAAAGGAAAACAATTTTTAAACTTCGATTATCCTTTTTTATAATCATCAAAGCCACTTTTACTGCTATTAATTAAAGCTATAATGTAATAGCTGTTACCGAAACAATAAAACCGAGTTTGTAAGAGTAAAAATCTCTGACAATCGGAGGGGAAAAATACAAAATAAAACATTTTCAGAACGGATGGAAGTTAAATTGAGAGCTAACAATAAATACAGAATTTATTGTATGATAATGGTTGAAGCTCGTTATCAAGAAGTAAAAATGACAAAAGTATGAAACATTAGATCCCCTAAAAATAATGTAGAGTAAAAACCTAATGTTCGCATTATGACAAAAAGAGGTTTTGTTATGCACATAATAATTTCACCGGATGATATCGCATGGAAACATAGCCAAACTTCAAGAGTACCTTTAAATCGCCGATAAAAGGTCTCCTGGAGGAAAATAATGTATCCCAGAGAGTTACAAAAAATATATTTCCTTATGAAGATTCCATGTATTAGTACGAAAGATAAACGCCAATTTCATTACAGTCATGAATGTAAATTATTGCAAAGCATAACTTTACAGTTTCCTATTATTTATCAGTCGACGAGTGATTTATTAGAATAAAAGGCATAGCCAAATGTGAAACTGTTTTCGCTCTTTTCCGTAAGTAATAAAATATTATGGAAAAATATACGAATTCAAGAACTGAAAATAAATAACGATGCTGTTTTCTTTAAAAGGAGCGTAATATGCTAATTATTCTCCAAACGCAAAGGGAGTATTCTCCAACGGGGGAAAAAAACAATGTTCCGTATCATTACAATAGATGAGAGTCAGAGAGAGATATTACTTTTTCGCTTGCAACTCTGGGGTAATTTTGGCATTCATAATGGAAAACTTCAACTTTGTGGCTAGCTTACTGAACTAATGAACGTTGTCGATATTAATGCATTATTTCCTTCGTAAACCCTAGCTCAAAAGAGTCGCTACGCTGATAATTAGCGTCGCAGGCTAACTCATACAAGTACTGCTCGGATTAAAATGACAAAATATTTCTACTAACTTATAGGAGTCAATTAATAAGTATTTCACTTTCGATATATTGGAATGGATTTTCGAGTCAATTTAACGGCGATTCAGTATAGCACAGTAATGTAATTTCGCATCTTCAATCGTGATTTTGTGAAATAAAAGTTTCCGTGAAATCCACCAGCTGTTGTCTCTTTAAGATGGTGTTATGGATAAATGGCTAAATATTATTATAAATACGAAGCTAAAATTTCTTCAATTAAAATTTACAGATACAAGAAATAAAATATATACATCCTAACTATTTTGGAAATGACTCTCCTAAATCATAGCTAATAGCAAAGCTAACTTAAGTTTTCCTTTCTGTAATATCCTTGCAAGTATATTTCCTCCTAGGTTTATCATTTTTTCATTATTTTTAAATAACGTATTTATTAATCATCTTCTGATAATATAGTAAATAACTTGATATGAATTACACTATGGAAACATCCAAAGAGTTCTTATATAAAATTCCATACTAAAATGAACCTTCTTTGGATTACTACTATTATCATCTTCTCTTCAATTGCCATACTGTTTTTTTTTATTATATCCTTATAAAGAATATATAAAAACCCCTCAGCTCCATTTAAATCAGTCTTATTTTATGAGTTTCTTTAGAGGAAATAAAACCAATTGACCTCCTAAATGAAGGTGATTGTATTTCAGCCAGCCGAATAAAATTACCAAATTTAATTCTTATACTTTCTTCTCGCCGAACTTTATCGTACCTTGGAGTTCATTAAGAAAGAGAATCTAGCTAAATAAAAAAAAAATATTTAGCGGAAAGGGGACGGAATTCAATAAAATTAAATATTTCCCCAGGGCTTTCCGTGTGATGTTTGGGTTTTCTTAAAAGATGCAGCTTTTGATCCGATTATAAAGATAGGAAATTGTGTCTTTAAGAACATGGTATCACTGGAGAAGACAGAATACAATTGCTGTAATTTGTAGAAGCATCACAAACAAGATGTTAAATAAATATTTTTCGAACCTTTACCCTTAATTGCATTTATGTATACTATATATTACTCTACAAATGACTATATGGAAAAAAAATTTAAGTCGCTACAGAAGAGCAACCTAATCTTGAAGGCTAGAAAAAAGTTTATTTTCTACAAGGAATTAAACATTATTCCATAATATCTAGAAGGAAAGTTATTCCATTTTCCTCCCTTGCTTCCTTTTGTGGTCTAAGAGGGTATGGCGTTAACCACCGGCGAAACGGCCCATTAAATGTTTAAAACCTCCAAACATAGGTGTTTTACACCCCCTGCCACGCGCCATTGGCTGTTTTCAGGGCTTAAATGTAAATGTAAATGTAAACATTAACAGTCGTTGTCCCAATTTTCTTTCATTCCAATCTCAATGAAAATCGAAATTTTCTGACACTGATACTTTTTTTAGAAGCGATTACCTCTTGGAAATAGCATTCCGTATTTTATTTTGATTATTGGTTTAAATTCTGCCCAAATACCGAATCATTTTCCAAAGAAATGGTTGTGAAAATTTCGCTGTCCTCTTTTCACAATGAATATGTATCTAGTTATTTCAAAATTATTTCTTATTACTGCGATTGATTTATAATCCACAAAACTGCACTATCCAGAGCAAAAAGATTACCAGCTGGAGGAATTACGATTAGAGGATTTATACGAAATTGATTCCGTTATGCGGCAACTTTGTTTGCCGGTCGGTTATACCAGTTCTTTTAATTACTGCCATATCCCAAATGAATATAGCATGTAATTACGCCAGCTGTTCTATTGCTCTAATGATACGATCTATCGAAAAGTCAACTAATCATAACAAATAAATATCAATTAATCTTCCAATTAGTGAAAAAAATTTATAATGTTATATTCTGCTACGTTAGATAGATAGATAGACTCTTTATTGGCGAGGTTAGGCCCATATGGGCCTCACTTCCACCTAACCTCGTATGTCATTATAATATGTACAGAATATAATTATAACTAAAAGAAAGAATGCGGTGTGGGAAAACGCATTGCAACTGAAGGTTGCCAAAGAAAAAACCCACGTTGCGGGAGAACACCCACGGAGAAGGGGGGTGAAAAAAACCCGCGAAAACACAGAAAAAATATATAAAGACAATATATGATGCAGTAAATTTAAGGTAAGAAGTAGAACAACAAATGAAAATGAATTATAAACAATACAATACAAAAAATGTAGGTTTAAATGTGACAGTTACAATATGAAGCTATATATCTAAAGTTAACATCGTTTCGCTAAACTAATTATAATGACATTATCAATTCCAAAATTAGATTATCTTATTCTAATTGTTATTATTTCAGCCAGAGGCACTCGTCGCATGGGCAATGATCATATTGGATCATCAGGTAATCCTCGTCATTGAAAGCCTGAAAATAGAAAGAGAGAGAAAAAGAAATACGGTAGATAAATACGTTACATATACATGCATAGATACTTCTCACTTTTTTTAATACTAGTGGCATTGATTAAGGTGCCTCGACAACTGAGGTAATTTCTCTTACATGGGTCCTCCTGGGAATCGAACCCGCCACCGCCTCCACCATGGGCAAACTCACAACAATCCGGAATCCCAGCTTTTAAAAATGTTCTATCGTACAACTTCACCCTCTCGTGCTGTTCTATATTCTGTTGGATATAATACGATTTCGATTGGTTTCCAAGTCGGTAGATACTTCCTCTTCCGATTGTCAAAAAAATCACCTTGTGCCAATCAATTGTTTCGAGAAGCTCTTGATAAAGGAGGTATTTAGTTTAAAATGCGCTTGGGAATTTCCCAGAAATAAGTTACCATTTTTTCCTAAATGTGAGTTCGGCCTACTGACTTACGGCTTACGGAGTGTTTTAAAACATCTAATGTAAGAGATAGTTCCAAAAGTTATTCCCGCGACGTTTTACGATACGCACTATACAAAATACTAAAATTTTCCTGACATTACCTGCCGTAGTTCATAAAATTTTTTTATTAAATGATTTTTGTATTCACTGGGTGCAGTTTTTTTCGAAAAACTAACTGATAAGAGAAATATTCCACTATTTAATTCCAAGTTTGCAAAATTCAAATTAGCCAATAAGGTGGCATCCTTAATGACTTCATTTCCCGCGAGCTCCTTACCTTAGCCGCGGCGATAAAAGACTTCTTTCCCATGTATAACACCGCCAGATACCCCTTTTGACAAGAAATGTAGTTTACTTTGGAAATCTCACTCCACGTGAATGGACTTGGAATTTTCAAAGGAATCCTCCGTTTTCGCTTTAAGCAAGAGCACCTCTCCGGAGATGACCTCCCTCCCAGACACTTAACCTTAACAGCTCTCTCCGCAGAATTTCAAATTCCAAGGCCATGGCTGACCCCTCAAAAAAGGTTCCCTCCGAAGAACCTGTTCCAGAACCGATCCACTTTCTCATTCTTCCCTCTCAACTTCTTTCCTCACAACTTCCTTTTCCCACCCACTCGCATTCTGCTCTATTTCCGGAGTTGAAAAAGAATTGTGGAATCCGTCTTTATCCTGAAGGGATGATTAAATTACCTAGGGATAGCCGTGGTAAAATAGATAATGACGTAAAAGAATCAGTTATAATTTATTTTTTTTATGGAATGCTATAAGTTACGCCGTTCTGAGGGTAATTCTGAAATCGTCTCGGGAAATTTCTTCGAGAGATATAGTTTCCTCAAGAAAGTCACATACATTTAATGATTTGAATTACAGCGCTCAGGAAAATATGTTTGGCGTATTAAAGATGTTTAAAATTTTGTTATTTAATTTATACAAGAAAGAATTTCCAGAAAAAAATTTTGACAATAGCAAAATAATATTCTAACATTTCACAAAGGTAAAGATTAACAAGAAATATATATGCAGCGATTGTTAATTTAGGGAAAATCACTTTTGGTGCGTGACTCTATGGAATATTTAGCGAGGAACATTATTGTACATATATCTTACTTATTTCACTCTTTCCCTTTAAATATTCATTTATAATCTTCGTTAAGAGGTCTTTCGTTAAAATTACTGAACTTAATAATTTAAATTTGATCTTATTTTATTTATAAAGCATCTCTGTGACTATGACCATGTTTACAAACGTTTTCTTGCCGGATGAGTGTTCAAAGCACATGCATTTTATCTAAATTGTAGTGTATTGGGGACGTAATTTCGCTTCTGATGACCTTAGCTGAAAGCGTGGGATTATTAGTATTTGCTTTGTTTTTTCTAATCAGCTATCCATTAAATATGGAAGAATAGGGTTCGCTGAAAAAAGCACAAAAAGTGTGTATAGATTAACGTCATTAGGTGTAAATCTATCCAAGCAGGCTACAATTTAAAACCAATCTCTTAAATAAGAAGAAATCAGAACTAAATAATGGGAATGAGATAAACCAAAGACCGTTTCAATCCCACCTCCTACCGTGTATTACTTTGGTACCTAGTTTCCGGAAAATATATCATGCATATTTTTCCTCTAAATTCAATATTGTAATACAATCAAAGAAAGAGTTACTAGGCTTGATGCATTATTACAGTCGTTTCCTGGGTAAAACGCAGTAATTGGAGCACTAAGATTAACGATCATCAAGGTGGCGAATATTTCTTACTTATAAAAATTTCCGGTGAGAGTGGATTGAGTTATCAATTAAGGTAATCACTGACGTAATGATACGCGATATATTTGCATCATACTGAAGTATGATACATAACTAGGGATTAAAAGATCATGGAAAGATATGTCACAAAACTAATTTAATCTCCATTGGTAAATATTGAATAATCCAGTTATTAAGCAAGGCATCGGATGCCAATTATGTTTTCGGATGCAGGGCCATCCGTTACCAGTAACTGGCCATCAATCAAGATATTTTACGTATTTCAATCCCCACTAAAGGAGAATATCCTCGATGTTCTGTGGCGATATAAAAAGTATGTAAATAATGCAATGTAAATAAAATAAAAGTGTTAAGGTTGCGCACTGACTTTGCTTAACATTGTTCTCATCTCATGAAAAATAAAGATAATTATAAGATAATTTTTCCGGAGAGACCGACTCCGTATGAATCGGTACAGATATGGCCATAGTACGTTGCTTAAGTTAAAATATGTAACCTGTCTCTGAAATGTACAGCTATTTAATGTATCGAAGGCTATGTCAAAGAAACACTCCTGATACAGCATCATCAAAATAGTATCAATTCCATCAGTGAGATATTTTCTGGATTATTGATGTATTGAAAAACTTTGATATAATACCTTACTGCGGTAAATACGTGTACTGCTACAAGTATTGGTAGACGATTTAATTGTTTACACTCTTGTACACACTTCACTCCACACAAGACTAATAAGGCAATCTTTAGCATTCTCATGAGTCCTCTGATATTCAATTAAACATTGCATATTGGTTTATTGGCAATGGATTTGTCTTTGATATACGTACATACCGTTGATATGTCCTTGCGATATTCCCTATATCGTTTATATATTTTTTTAATAAACTGCCGACGCGTTGAAAGAGGAATAAGGAGAAATTGAATGCTTAAATCAGCCTTAAAAGTTTCCGTAAGTAGAACATAATTTAACGACATAATGCAATAAACTATCTCACCTACGTCGTTGAAATGGTCGCTTAATCACTTTGGCTAATTTTTAAAATGGAAAATAAAACTTAAACTGATTTATCTCAGTGACAATTCTCAACAAAGAATTCTATAAATGTTTTTACAGAATTTAGATATAGAAAACCGGCAAACATATGCAATTGGTCGCATATAAATACTGGCATGGAACGGAGAAAATGTCAAGCAAGAGAAACCCAGATGAAAGAAGCCCATAATACGACACAAGGAACTCCAGGCTGTTTTTCTTGTGATGATTTTCTTTCGGAAGTCCAGCATTTTCTCAAAACAGAACCAAAGAGGTCACCCAAGGAAATATCTCACAGATTCATCTCGGAAGAGATAACGTAAGCAAGAAGTAGAGATAGACGAGAAAATTGCGGGAGCAGTCAAAGGCAAGGAATTGAAAAGAGAAGCAACGAGGAATATAAAGCGTAGGTTCAAAGAGAAAAGGGGATCTTCCTCTTCTTTCTGTAAAAGCTCATTGATTAAACTATGATAAGATTTACGAAATGAAACACGAGTAGGAATATTGCGTAGGCGAGTTCGACCCAAAACTCTCCCACGTATTCCCGGTATTAAGATTGCCAATTATAGGTGTCAGAAATTCGAACAACCAGTAATGAATAAATCACTAAGTTGGTCATCTTAGCATCCTGTGCTGGTATTAGATCGTCGTTAAAAACCCAATTGTAGACACTATTTTTATACATATAAGAGGTTTATATGGTAATGCACCAGTTATTAATTACTGAGAAGAATATTAAAATTAATTTTTCAAGGTTTAGAAAATTAATATCGTCGACATACTTCATTCCCTGCATTAACTTCATCATCTTCAATTCCATACATGATATTTAAAAATATCAGAGAGCTCTCATCCAAATTAATCTGATATTTATATCTAAAAATATATTTAAAAAAATGTTAAGGTTCGTTTCATCATCAAAATGCATAAATGGCGTGGATTGAGCTGTTTAGTGGGCGCATGAAGTATTTTTTATTGTCAAATATCCCTAGATGCAACGAAACTTTTGGGAATTGCAGTCTTATTTCCAAGTATTAATTCATTCTACCGGAAAAGGAGTCAATCAAAAACAATTAACATAACAGGACGAAATTACGTATGTGGAAACTTGCAAGCTCATAACCATATTAACTAACACCAGTGGATGCAGGAGGTGCCGTTGCTTTTGAAACGTGTATTCAGGCTTGACACTATAGACGTAGCCAAGGGGGTCGTTTTAAGGGTTTGAACTCCCCCATGAGAACAGAGTGAACAATAAATGAAAGCAAAGAAGATGAGAGCCTATTGAAATTATAACAAATAAATACCGCTGGAAATATTCTAGGTATACATGTCAAAATAAATCAGTTTATATTTTCATTAGATTTTTGGCGTAAGTATTTATGCCCCTGGATTGTAGGTAATGCAGTGTTTACTGCAAGCCTCTAAACCCATTCCCCGATGGACAAATCCTGGCTACGTTCCTTCATGATATGATGATTGCTATGAATTTTGAGTATTAAAGTCTGTACGAATCACAGAATTCATGATTTAAGAACAAAGGAATGTGAATATGCGATTAATGGGTCCATGTATTATTTATATACTTATATTTCCCCATATAATTTAAGATTTAATTGAGGGTCACTACCTAATTCAAATAATTCAATCAGAAGAAGAAAGGCTTTATTTAAATCCATGAATGACCAACGCTTGAAGTTAAGAAGGAATCATCTTTCAACAAGGAAAATGAAACTGGCAGGAAAAGAACAGCATTGGAATATATATTCGGAAGATTTCTTACAGCGTAATGTTGATGACTTCTTGGAAGCTGAATACACGAAGAAAAATTACACCGTTTCGAATATACGTCGGAACGAGGTCATTTGGAAGTTTAGTAGATAATGGAAGATTCGGTAACAAAAAACGAGCGATTCTGTGTATCTCCATTGAAAGCTTCCTCTTGGAAGCCCCTCTCCGCTCACTCGCAATCCTTTCATTTTGGACGTAAGATTTGCTCCGCCGATTGAGAGAAAGAGAGGAAAATATGGGGCCTCTCATCCCGTCCTCATCTCAATGGCACACGGAGAGTCCGAGCGTGATGAGTGATTCGGAGCAATGGCCATTCGCTATCTTTTTCGTTCTTGGGACTTCAATTCATATCGATTCTTCGTGGATGGCCGTGAGACCCGTTCTTGTGTGACCCGAAGCCGGACTTGGGCGATCAATAAGCGAAGGAGAGGAATGGCAGATACACGCTGATTGAAGAACGCGAAGAGTGTTCGCTTAATTTCATTTGATTCGGCACCGGGATTTTCGTAAAGCTCAATCGGCCAGTAAACGTTACTGGAACCGTCTTTAAGTATCCTGACGCACAATGAATATTTTTGCAATATTATTTCTACATGCGTAGAACTAACGTCCAAGTTTCCCAAAAGTGTGCCGTGGCATGCATACTTGATAAATGGCTATCAGTGTGCCGCAAGGCAGTTATCCTTAACTATCTCTGTTCGAGTTTTCGTTACGATTCAATTAAAAAGCCACATTTCGGTTCTCTTCTGGTGATTTCGCAGAAATTGACGAACCGGTTAGAACAGTTTTTTTTAATAACTCCCATAAATAATCCCTGTTCGAGATATAATCATGCGAAACTCTTAAATTTGATTTATTTTTATGAAATAAAAGAATAAAGCTACTAATAAATGAAAGTTAATTAGAGAGTTGCAAATCACGTTTGCATACGTTTCATAAATATATCTACTGTTAAACTTTATGAGAATGCGAGCCTATGAGTGAAACGGAGAAAATAACAGTTTCTTGTTCAGGGAGTGGTTGAAGGATTTCAAGTTCCCAACTTGCTTCGATTGATACTCCGGTCAAAATAAAAGGTAAGTATTTTCCTGTTTCGGTTTAGATTTAGATTTCGGTTCAATCCCATTTCATCCAAATCTTGCCTTTTTACAGTATGCTGGAAACCATAGTCACTTTGACGCTCGACTGATAATCTTTTCTTATGATACATTTTATCAGGCACACTTTAGTGCACTGCATAATTTAAGCAACCACGTATGTGTATAGATAGAGAGGGCTGAGGTGGTTAACTTAAATTAATGCTGAACACTTTCATTAATTATATTCATCATTGAAATGTAATGTAAGCACATGAGATTGACTAGAATTTTTCATTATTTCTTCAATTGAAAGGACTACTCAATTTCTTCACGGTTTAAAAAAATTCAAATTTAATCGTTGTAAATACGTAATTCTAAATCTTTGACTCTTTCTTCATTCGGATCGATAAAATGAATAAAAGCAACGTAGAATTCTTTATAAATTATTGTTCCTAAGATTCTTATTTTCATATGCATAAGTTTTCATGTATGGTCGCACACCATCATATTATTAAATATCCATTTAGAAAGAAAAACGAAATAACTGTCATATTTTTATAGTTTGAGCAGTCATTGCTGCTTTTTTGCTGATTTCGGTTAAATTGTTTGTTCCACTAACTTAATATGTATTTCTATTTTATAATTAATTAACTCGCTCTCAAAGGTTACATTTAACTTAAGCCATTTATAATTATATCTTTAATCTTTAGAATGTTTACCATTATAGGTAAGATTCGCCTCTCCGAATGGAAAATGCAGGAAACATTACAAACAATTAATTTTCCTAATTTTCGCTAGTACTAACAGATTACTTGCGCGGCATATTGAGCGTTTCATTACCCTCGGTAAACGTGGATTATTTTTCGTTCCGATAAAATTTTGGGCTCAAAAATCTAAATAAACACATCAGAAAAAATCCTCATCCTCTTCGGTTAAAAGTGTGCGTAAGTTGCGAAAGCTCACCTTCTAAATAATTTAATATTGAATACGTGTTTATCTAATATTTTAAAACGAGGAAATGTCTGGCCAGGACTTCGAAGCACTTTTTACCGATCAAAAATTTCATATTCTGCGAAAAAGCTTTCACGATTTAATTTTTACTGTTTTTGGCTCGTGACCCCTAAAATGTTCTCGGTTCCATCCTTTCACCTACATTTCATCTGAAATTTCGGACTAGGTCTCTATGACTACTGTAGGTAGCAGAAAGTCAAAAGTATTCTTTCCGAGGAAGGGATTAGATGAATGGATCTAAAATTTGACGGCGCATAACTATAGGAAGTTAGCCATGAAGATACTAATCCAGGAAATCGTGAGATTTTGGGTTTACTAGACGTAGCCAAGGGGGTCGTTTTAAGGGTTTGAACTCCCCCATGAGAACAGAGTGAACAATAAATGAAAGCAAAGAAGATGAGAGCCTATTGAAATTATAACAAATAAATACCGCTGGAAATATTCTAGGTATACATGTCAAAATAAATCAGTTTATATTTTCATTAGATTTTTGGCGTAAGTATTTATGCCCCTGGATTGTAGGTAATGCAGTGTTTACTGCAAGCCTCTAAACCCATTCCCCGATGGACAAATCCTGGCTACGTTCCTTCATGATATGATGATTGCTATGAATTTTGAGTATTAAAGTCTGTANCATGTACGAAAACATATTGTAAGCACAATTCCGTAAAGCCTAAGTGAGGTGATTATTTTAAAATGAAGAACAGTGTAATTAAGAAATATTCACGCTTACAAAAAACTATAAAAATCACTCCTTTATCTCTGCTGATTTTCAATGAGTACTTTCCTTCTTCCCCTTAACTAAGTTAAATAGCCTATTTAATTCAATACTCATGAAACACATTATAAAACAATATTATCAGAAGGATACACTTTTTAAAGGTTCCACACTGTATTTGATCGCAACCGGTTTAGTAAGTTGACTTACATCATCAGGTCTGAAGATGTAAGTCAACTTACGAAACCGGTTGCCAATAAATACAGTGTAGAGAAATTAACAAGGGTATCCTTCTGCGATGGCTTTCCACGAAGTCGCGTCTGCTAATATCGATATTATTAACAATATTATCACATTCTTTTGATTTTCATCGTCTTTCAAATAATTAGAGGAGTGAATATCTTCCAAACTGTATTAATACTAAGAGAAATAGAAATAAAAAAATCGGGAACTGAAGGAGACCTGAAGAAAATTCACCAAATAGAAAGGGAAGAAATATATTGACTAAAAAATCAATATAGAATCTACGGATGTAACTTATTCATTTTAAAATTCTACGATATTAGTCGAAAGAAAACAATTTAATTCCTTCGAATATGTTTTTGTCCTTTACAAGAGTGAGATGGGACGGGAAATGAGAAGAGAGCCAAAGATGGGAAGGAAAAGTTAGTGGAGAACTGAGAGATAGAACATCACAAAGGTCATAGTCTGTTCGTAAAATAGCAAAACGTGGGAGGTATAAGAAAATTCCGGTGAAAAATTCTGTAAGCAAGTGTGCATCACCAAAAAACGCCTATCTGTTTTCCTCCCACTACCCACTTCTTGATCAAGGAGATTCCTCCGAAGCACTCAGTCGCGTTATTAGCTTCCCAAGGATGCTTAATTTAGCTCTCTTTTCTTTCACCTACGGCGTTTATCCATTCGCCCATTGCGCTCTCATCCTCTGTTCTTCCATCAATAAATAACAATTTCCTGGATACTTCTTCGCTTACATGACTGATATTACTTCAGTTCACAGGAGCGTGACGCAAGCAAATCGTTCGTAGAAAAGTGAAAGTCTATTTAACTTTAACAGATATCGTCTAAGTTTGGTAAAAGGAAACTGATAATGTCCCTATCTAAATGAAAGTGTATTTTTCAGGAAAAACAAATATGTGTAATAGTACAATTGAAATTTTGATAATTTGTCTAAATAAGTGAAGCATTGTCAACAAAAATAGAAAGGCACCACGTAGATTGTAAATTGATTTTATGCGTAACGGATACAATCGAAATTGCACATTATTTTTAGGATACGTATTTCTCTACGACTATTTTCCTATTTAATATATGAGTTTTAGCAGCGTTGTAGTTGTTTCAAAAAGTGCTACGACAGTTAAGTTCATTTCGATCATGTGGACCCCCAGTGGTAGTCGAACTTCGGACTGCTTTTACCAAAGCCTAACGAGCTACCCTTTTGGATATCCGGAAATACTAATACCTCCGGATTCCCTTATTTGAAATTTAATTAACGCAGTTAAAATTTAGGGCTATGTCTGCTATTTAAATCAATAAACACAATCTTAGACTCAGAAAATAACCTCATATTCACGGTTCTGAGCGTCATTAATTTCCTTTCACATCTCCTAATGAATGCCCAGTGTTGATCAAATCTGGTTTTAATACAACTTGCCTTCTATTTTTTAATAGGAATGACACTTCTGTAGTATTACATTCTCAACGTTGGTGGTCATAACCAAGGTTTTTTCACTAAACCAATCAGTTGAAAGCGCTCAACCAATTTGTGACTGTCAAAACTATTTCTTATCCGATGTATTCTCCTTCACGGTGGAAGGAGGTTTTTCTATGGGATTCCCTAAACTTTACCTTTTTTAAAATTTAAATCAAATTAATTTCAGTGTAAACTTTTTAATTCACTGGGTAAACAACTTTAGCACCATTTAGTGCTACGAAGCGCCGCTATCTTGATGATACTCTAGTATTTGAAAAAAAGTCAAACACCACCTCATCCAATGATTTTCCTTTCTCAGTTACTGGAATCTTTCTAGGGGAACCTTTACTTAGGAGCTGAAATGCCATCAGTCTTTAAATTTCCTTCATATCAGAACAATAAGTTTTGACTCTCAAATTTGTTTTTCGTTTCCAATAAAGCCCGATTATGCAGATCACACAATTTTATCAAAAACGTTTTATCGAAATGTCTTCTTTCTTGCAAACTGTCATCATTTTATTCTATTTCCCTAGCCTCCAAGAATTTAATTATAGTAATACGATTCATTTGTTTCATATATAATGAGAATGGTTTTACACCCAGGTCGATAAATAATTTACTATCTTAAGGAATTTAGCTATTCTCCATCTTTAATCCTCTGCTTCTGATTTCGGTTAAATTGTTTGTTCCACTAACTTAATATGTATTTCTATTTTATAATTAATTAACTCGCTCTCAAAGGTTACATTTAACTTAAGCCATTTATAATTATATCTTTAATCTTTAGAATGTTTACCATTATAGGTAAGATTCGCCTCTCCAAATGGAAAATGCAGGAAACATTACAAAAAATTAATGTTCCTCATTTTCGCCAGTANTAATAGTAATATTTACCTTATTTTTATTGTTTAATCTCTGAACCATCCTTCTTGACCTGTAACCTAAATGATGCATTCGAGAAATTAAAATAAAAATTCGGAAATATATAGGTTATATGGTGAAAACTCAATACCAGCATTAAAAGCTTACAGGTTGCAATGTAATGTGCGTGCATTGAAAAAAAGGTATGAATTTTTACGAACGCACTAAGAAAATAAGGCTTTTGTAAGGATAAAGATATAAAACTGTTGTACTCTGTCAGCATTAACAGCGTGAAACCTTTGCGGAGTTTCCACCATGTTAAATATACTGTAGCCAAAGTTTCAATAGCTGAATCTAACATAACTATCATTGAATGCAATTCTACGCTCTAACGATGATGGTGGACTGAGCCATCGAAACGTCGGCCACAGTATATTTAACTTGATGGAAATTCCACTAACATTTCAAGCGCAGGGCTTCCTTTTATAACAAATCTAGGAATCCACATTTTGCTCCTCACCTAATCGATAGTGACCACAGCATTTCCTTTATTCCCCTCATCCTCAACTTTGGCCGTAAAGGGAAGATACTTGACGTGCTCGAACAACCACAGATTCACCGCAAACTGAGGTATTCCGTGAATCTTGCCAATGGATATCAGGGTCGGATATTCGGAATATTAACCGAAAATCTGTCCCCATCGCTCTAGTCCGCACTACCCCAGACACCCTCTCTCAAGCCAAAATAACGCCTCGTGAATTTCTTTGCACTCTTTTTTTTCTATCCATCTTCCACCTCAACCCATAGCCCCTCCTTTATTATGTATAAATACTGCCTAAAACTTCATCAGGCAGCCTAATTATGACGTAATACTCTAAAAACCGGGCGCTTGTCTTCTCAGTTTCGTTGGACCTCGTCATATTTTTATTTATGTAATTCACATCAATGTAGAGAATGTTCAGAATATAGCAATAAATGAATAGCTCAATTTTATTCTGTAGAAGTTATTCCCATTTATATTTTATCCTTTCTTTTCTGAAGAACTGATTCCATGTTGTACTATAAAAAGCTAACTCGATTCAAATTTTGATTCTAACCTAGTCAACTCGACTGGAAAACTGTAAGGATCAAGTTACCTCTCCAATCAATTTTTGAAGAATATTGTTACAGAATGAAAAGGACGCTATGCTTGTTGAAAGATATTGAGATATTTTTAGTGATGCAAAATTCGTTAGTGATTTTAAGCTCTCCTTCGATTGTCTTGCGACTATCTTTCTTTTATAAACATATCTCATGAATGACGTTACGATTTCGAGTTTTATCATAGTATTACTAGAAAATAAAATTTAAGAAAACACTACTATGTTATGCTTCCCGTACCCCTTGCTTTTAAGTAAATTATCCCGCACCCCCTATTTGCCAAATAACGCTGTAAAGTTTTTAAATTAGTCACAATAATAGCATGGAATAATAAGGAAAATTTTGTTAAAGAGTACACACAGGGATCAGTTTGTGATTTAATGTACGCGAGAAGAAAGCTTTTAGAATACGTGGTGTAATTATTACGGAATACCATAATGTACTCATTAACTTAAATCCCCTAAGGAAGCTTTGCAAACCCCCAATGGACAGGTGCCAAAGGTTTGCAACCTTAGCCTTTGATTTTTAGAAATTAGAGTCAGTTAATTGAGCTTCGAACGTCGATCTTTCCCTTCTTGCTTTAATAAGAACACCACTGCGATGTCTAAGAACAGCTTGTTATGATTTTTTATTCGATAAAAATATGCACCTAAATTTCAGGAGAAAGAGCCAAATATTTTCCAAGTGTTAAATGAATGGGTCTCATTTAGGCAAAGATAAATGAGTTCCGTAATATACAATTTTACTGTTCGTCGCTTCTCACCGTCATCCACATGCAATATTTCACATCTCTAGCGGCTGGTGCACGGGCCATATGGTCCTAAGGGATTCATTGATTTCTGTCTTCTTGTGCAATTCGATAGCAGTAAACTCATCACTTTCGATTTTTCTTAAAACTTTGGCACTGTGACATTCCCATTTCTCACCGAGAACCACAGTCGACGGCGCGGAAACTCATTTCGGTGAAATCTGAATTTCAATCAGTTAAGAACTTAATTAACAGTTGTGGCAGCAATGGTGAACGTAAGCCCGGTTTAAGAGGAGAGTTAATGACGTTTTCATTAACTTCATTTTTTGTGTACTAAAATACCTTGCGTCTGAATAATATGTTAATATTGTGATATAATTTGAACATGTAGCTTATAAATAGTATAATGTGTACACTATAACAGTGCTGCACAGAATATGAAAGGAGCATTTCATGCTGAAATAAAATTTTACAATAAACTGCATCATTCCATAAAAGATATATTACATATAAAAATATTTAAATTTAAATTTAAACAGTCTTCTTATCAAATGGTCATTTTATTCAGTAAATCAGTACGTAGATTATGGACATAATAGCAATTGTTTTAAACCATGCTATTCCTTGTTTCACCAATTAAATTGTTTTATTACTATATCTTTTGTGATATATATTCCATAACATCGTATTATGTAATGAAAAACGTAATGTACTCGTATTCCTGACATTTCTAAAGGTAAGATGTAATGTTATGTGTATTATGTTTTTCACGAATCCATGCAAATTATACTTCGCCTATGGACAATAAATCAAACAACACAATACTAAAATTTTTAATCTATACCATCATTTTTTCATAGCACATAGCATACCATAATATTACATAAGGCTAAATTCAAAAATTCTGCTTGAATAGTAAAAGCATTTACTTGGAGTTGAAGATTATAATGGTACCGTAAGGTGATAAAAACTGAATTGGTCAAATATTCATTAGACGTTTATTACTTAAGGAGATGCCGTTTGTAAGGGAGCTTTGGCCGCTATGATCAGAGAGAACTACATATATTCAAACTAGATGTATAGGTACTCCTAGCTTTTCCTCAATCTCAATTAAAGGGATGGGGCTAAATCGACTAGACCGACCAATTTTATTATACATGCAAAACAATGTAGAATACAATATTACGACAATGAATAATTTCAAAGATTACATTTCTGCTACTGATCTCCCAGCTGTAATCAAAATATAGCATTACCTAGGAAATAATACAATTTGAAATTATAGATGCGCTGTATGTCAGTCATAATTCCCATGGCCTTCGTAGAAATGTGAAATAAAATTCAATTTGCGGAAATTAAATGGTAAAATTACTTACTTAATGGATGAGCTTCTGATACTAGACTGAAGAAGCGCTTTAAATTAAAGATCAAAGTCGACGGATTGACTAGTAACTTTGTGGTACATCATGACGAAAGAAACAACAACAGCAACAACTTTTCACAAGAAAAATAATTCCTATTTTATTTAACTTATGCAAAGTCTCCTGTGTTATTTGCATAAGTTAAATAAAATAGGAATTAGTTTCCTTGTGAAAAGTTGTTCCTGTTGTTGTTTCTTTCTAAAGATCAAAGTTTCTATTGAATGTACATCACTATCAATGAAGGAGCATTCCTGCGTCAATAATATGATTTTAGTGAGATATCAAGAGCACTTTGACTACAACCGACACAGATTCGAAATGTCCTCTTTAAAGTACTCTTACTGACGAACTTTTTAGCTCTAGCAATACACGTCGTGTCTCCGCAACTTTTTTGATTAAGTTATCCGGTGAAAGTTGAACAAAAAATATCGTCGGGTAGAATCGCTCATAATTGAGAATACGGAAATTCGGCGATATAAGAAACTTTTAATAAAACGTCGTCTATCCACGCCGGGGATGAGAGGATTAATTCCTCTACCGGAAACTTCTTTGGGAGAAAAATCGAAAAGGCAATATAAGATGGCGCTCCACTTTGATTCTGAAAAAAGAATAAAATTCAAGGTCATAAAAGAACCTTATTAACGTCAGAAAAGTAACGTGGAAAGTGAGAGAGGGTTTAAGCGTGGAGGAGCAGAAAACATTCGCTATTCTTCCGCTATGAAGCTGCCATTAAAAGTGAGATGGCGGGGTGAAAAATAGTTTCGGTAGGAAGAAGAGAATGGGAGGGAATGGAGATTGATGGAGGAGCAGCGGGAGAAGCTGTTTTAATCAGCAAACAGAATGGCTCCCGTAGTAGCGACACTGCCCAATTACGAGAGAGGGTAAATGGGAAAGAGGGAGAGGACAAGTGGGGGTTTGGGTGAGGGTTCCTCGTAATTTGAATTGGGTTGAGGAAGGAATTAACGAGACCTTGCATCTTAGCCTTGGAGTTAGAGCATTTCTTCGTGAATAATAATCTTGCCCGCCCCTTTCTAACTAACTCTCGTAGTAAATGAAAAATAATGCTCGTAAAATAAACGAAAAGCGGGGATAATTTAGGACATAAACTTTGAATTTTGAGGAGATGAGTGGTATATTTAGTGGATTTTCGCCATGCAGTAATTCCTTATGACCTCGGAATAGATTAATTAGTTATTACATCAGTTTTTTATATTTAAGTAATCCCATCCATTAAGATTATCCTCAATAAAAGAGTACTTACAGCTTAATGTATCAAATCATCATAAGGATATTAATAATTGAGTGCAACAAATAAATAAGTAGTTTCTTTATTGGGCAAATGTATGCTTGAAAGTCTACTTTTCCATTTGACCTACGTAGTTAATTAGCTAGAACTAGAAATAAATCCGTGAGATTTGTTCATATTAGTGAGTCTAAGTCAAAACGACTGATGGGAAGTTCTCTGCAAGATTAAGTCCGTGCAAAATTGTTGAGAGCTCGAAATGAATCCTAGGAATTTTATAGAAAGATATGTATGCTTAATAATTTCATCATATTCATTTCGGACCTCTTTGTGGTAAATGTATATTTTTCTCTTTTGATATATAGTTTATTTAATAATAATAATATATAATGTATGATTTATCTATTTTATAACACTTTTTATGTATGTAAATTAAGATTTAAAATATCATCGATTTCTATGTCACAATGCACCACTTAAATATTCTAGAAGGAATATCAATTTTATATTAAATTATAACATATACTTATTTAAGAGGTATACCTTCATTAAAAGCTGCCAAGTTTTTAAATGCTATGAAGTCACATTGATAAGGATATGTTAAAACAGTCTTAGCTGATATTCGGTGTCGATATTTTTACTCAATGTATAGAAGAGAATCATGGATGTTAAACGCAGTAATAACCCAACGACTACAGACAGCAGAAATTGATATGGAACACTGTTTACTTGAAATCGAAAGGAGAAACAGGAGACGTATTACGTGATGATAATGGTGATAGGAGTAAGTATTACGTGATGATAATGATGATAGGAGTAACAGAGATTATTAAATAAATACGAAGTCTATTGTTTCTCATTAATAAAAGCCGTTCCACGAAGTAAGGTCGAAATATATTGATTACTGAGATCATTAATAAAATAAAGTCCCTAAAATGAGTGTAGGGAGAATTTGTGGCTTTAAGAAACGTCAACCGTTGGTAACCGTCAGTAATTCTAAACTGAACAACAAGAGATGTGTAAAGACCAAGAGGAAGACCAAAGTACCGATAAAACAAAGACAACGTGAAGTACAAAGTGGTAACTTGGCAAAGAGAAGCTAAACACAGAAGATCGGGAAAGGCTTGCGAAGGCTTACATCCGACGTCTGAGTGAAAATTGCCGATGATGATAATATTTTCACTAGAGATTTTGCTAGTACTTATGTTAGTACTTACTTTATACTTTCCCAACTAATGTAAACATTATGGAAATACCAGGGTATTGAGATAGGATGGTAGGATAGGTGTCATCTACTACGAAAACCATGCAATTCATTACGGCGATTCTTCCGCCAATATAAATCATTAAGTTGAGCCTATAATTTTCTCTCACAATAGTTTTCTATACATAAATCATGAGAAATTATATTATAAAAAATAACCTTAAACCATTGTAAACACTTACATTAATGTAAAAACAAAGTCGAAATTCTATTTATTTATTTACTTAATTACCAGTGCTCTCGGAAATTTACATTCATCGGAGAATTACAGGAGAAGCGTGAACAGTAGAAATAGATAGACACAAACGATCGTTTCCTAATCAGAAAAATTTGAATAGCCGGGAATCGAACCCGGAGCCTTGAAGTTGGAGCGTACTACAAACTCCTACCGCGGCCGGTTTCGTTTCGATATCAGGCTAGTTGACACAAATATCTCGCAATGAAACACTTAGAGGCAATATTTCACAATAAACTCACTTTTTTGCATTTTACTGATTTACGAGTTAACAAAAAATAAACATTGAAACCTATAAATTAAGTCACGAAATAGGATCATTGCCTACCAATAGATGAATGTGGATAATAGAATCCAGTCATGCTCAATAATAAACAATAGTGATAGGTCTTCGAAATGCCGCTATAAATCCAGTGATTTAGGGAATAAATCATGACTCAAGAGAAGGGTAACAAAATGAGGATGAAATCCAACTCATTTGCTCCATGAATGACATCACCGTATTTCTTTCGATTTTCCCAGTGAAATTTGGCTATAGATAGGCTTCGATGGCTGTCAATAAAACATTATCCGACGGTTGTTTTGAAGAATTTTGGATATAACAATGGCACCCAATATATTTTTACAACTGCTACGGATTCGATTTACATTGAAACCGCCCTAAATTTCCGGGGTTCTCTTCGAACTGTTGGCCCAACATGTTGCCCAGTCAGGCGAAATCAATCCTTTTTATGAATTATGGATGCGCCATCCGTGAAATAATTCATCTTAAATGACTACCTGTGTATGTACATACATTGATGCTTTCATTTAAATCACTGCTCAGAATATATTCAGAAGCACGCTGTTTACACAGAATATTTTATTTTTTCAACTTTTACGAGTGTTGGATATTTCATTGACTCGATAAAATTTTTCTTTAGATTTTCGCGATTTAGTCTTATCCGATATCGAAAACGATTTCGTAGCAAATCATCGGTGGAATTTAAAAGACTGCACAATGAAATTATTTCTTTATTTATATATACTATGAATGCCATTAAAAATTAAAACTAAACTAATTTCTCCTACATCGTAAACAAAGATGTTTGTATTTTATACTTACCTAATAGCTAGAGCTGACTTTTGTAACTGAATCGGTAAATATTAACGTAAATAACTAAAGTTAATCTTCCAGAGTAGTTCACTTATTTTCTTCCTTACAATTCTCAGCAATTTTGAAAGTGATTTTGTTATTACTGGTGTCTAAAAATTCGTTTTTTTTATTTTAAAAAGTGATACTTTTATTTTTAAAACTATTTGAAATTGCGTATGTATTACAACCAGTCGTACTCGCTGTATTCTATATAGAGTTGTTTTAGGTCCGTTTCGCCAGCAATTAAATAATGCGGAAACTGTTTTGTTTCTTTTATCTGTAGGGAATATGTAGTTGTGCTAATTCAATTTTAAAATTTCTACAGAAATAATTGACTTACGTTCTTTTTTGGTACATGTTTTTTCAAAGAACGAAGTCGATTGAGTCTAAGTTTTCTCCGTCTATGAGCTTTGAAGTTGCTCATACCACTTGCATTCGGATCTCATTTAATACATTTCTTTTATAGAAATAAACAATAGCAGCAAAAACTATTGATTAAGAACTATGCACATTTCTCAGTTATCTAAGGCCGTAAATTACGGATAAAATAAATTTAAATGCTATCGAAATGGAAGAATTTTTTTCTTAGTGATCATTACAGAAATAATCTAAAGTTTGAGTTAGAACTTGATCTGTTAGCGACTTATCAGTGACCTCATTCCATGCCAATGAAATTAGTATCACCTACTAAGTACTAAGTAGTACGTAGTGTTGATTATCTGATGAGGGGTACAGCCAATCCGATATACTGCGATGATAGAAATTCCGAGTGTGGATGAAATGGGAAACTTAAAAGTTTTACAATTCGATTCAGATATAAAGATATCCTACTGTATATGGGTAAAAGCGTAATTATTTCCTACGTCATCGACGATTTGTGTCAGTTTTATTAGCGAGAATAATTGGACAAGTTTGAAAGAAATGTACATGAATGCAACTGCAAATTTTCTAAAATTCAGAGTATGACAAGCTTCATTGTGATCGAGAAAGTCATTCCGTAACGCAGATTAATAATTCACCAAACTTATAATCGCAACATTTTTCATCTTCGTTTGTATCTTATTATCGTCAATAAATTCCATCATTATGTAATAAAATAATATTATTTACTCTTTAAAATGTCTTAAATTTAAATATTTCACATGAAAACGTAAAATGTTAATTTGAATGGGGACGTGCTGAACTTTAATTTTTCGAAATTCTGAGCGAAATAATAACATCATTTTGCTGTAATGCTTCCATAATTAGCCCAGAATATCCTCAGATAAAAATAATGAAAATTTTTCTCCTCTAAAATGATGGATGTTTACCCGGGGCGGTTTCGAAAACTCTTCCATATTTTAGTTGCGTAACCTGCGATGTAAAGAGAAACAAAGTGGCTGTCATTATCCGACTCGTCAGGGAAAATTTACGTCGTTGATGAAAAAAAATTCGCAATTGTGAAATAATGAAACCACCGACATATTGCGAGGTCTAATCTGATGCCTTACTTTATGGGCTGAAATATCTTAAAGAAGTTTCGATTCGCTTCTTCTTTTGTTACAAACTCTTTTCCATGTCACTCATTTTATGCTAAATAAGTTATTTCAATATGATCAAGATAATTTTACAAATCTAAAATATCAAGATTGTTATTTTAAAATTTTTTCTAGGAATTTGTTTTATGTGAGAAATCCAGAAAAAAAATCGACCTCGGTAATTTTACTACATGTGTACTTAAACCTGAAAAGACTACATTTTTTTCGTATGAATCTCCTATCTATCCTATTGTTTCACCTGCAGTGCGACCGAATCATACTTAAGTTGATTCAAACGTTATTTGCATAAATTAAACCAAGAATGTTATGATTTAAATATTGCAAACGTTAAAAATTATGGTTTGTATTTTCACTCTATATATGCCTTCTATCCTGCTAAAAGATGCAAATAAAAAAAACTCTGGTAATACTGGTAAGTATACCTACAAAAAAACACCTTCAACATTCAGTTCTTCTCCTTTAAAAACATCAAACTCATAGCAGTTACGAGTGGTATTCCAGAAGAGGATTTTCGGAAACAAGAAACATCGTGAGAAAAGGGTGAAAGAAGGGAAACAAAGGAAGATTCCTCTCGAAATCTTGCTTCCCAGGATATAACACGTCTGCGTCTGAAAACAAGCAGGTGCCCATAAACTCACCGCCTAAGCAAACCCACATGTACAAATAGTTTCTGGGCTGGAGGTACTCTTCCACGCCTCAGGCTGCACATAAATACAACGCGGAGCCATACTATCGGTGAACAAGGCGTCAATTACACTCCAGCATTTCCATATCCAACACCAAGTCACAAATAGGTGTTTCCACGTACTCTATGAGCTTATCAAAGGATCTCATCTCTCTACGCGTCTGCCTGGCTATTTGCGTTCTGTTTTATCACTCTATCAAGAAAAATGTTGCACTGTCGACCATTTCTTTGCCTCTTGCCTGAGCCAATCCGGTTTTCTTTACTTTTTAGTTATATTCAATTTGCAGCTTTATGCTATGCAAGAAAGCTTTCCCATATTTTTTTAAACAGAAAACCTGTCAGAAGGAGGTGTCGTGGTGTCAAATAAACACGAAGAGCGATTTAACCTCCTTTTCGATATAGGTCATGTGCTCGCATATTTTCTATGCTTCACGCTAAGTCTTCCAGCCGTGAGGAGACGACAACATGCTGTATCAGCGACAGAGTTAATTTTCGTTTATAACATACATAATACTAATGCTGGTAAAGCTCTAGATATATCTTACATATCACATATGCTTAACTACATATTAATATATCTTGCATTGCACATTTTTATTCGTCATTTGGTATAGGATATATGAAAATGTGTTTTTCATTTAATATTGTCTCAGTCTCATTCACAACGATGCTGATATGAAATCAGATGAGGTATGAGTGATGCGGAGTAATGTCATTCGTCTCTCCTTAAGAATTACTACCAAAAGTGTTTCTCGTGGAGTGATTGCGCTTCACTTAACGTGGACTTTTTACGCTACTAGCATTCTAGCTCGGGGTGAAAAGCAAGGTCAAACTATCTCACGCACCTTGCCTAATTCCCCTCTCCTTGGCCTTGGGTAGATATTGGTATAGGGGATAAGGCTCCAACAGGCCAGATGTATGTGTTTGTACATATGTGCAGAAAATATTTACATTGAATTAAGTAGAATTCATCAAGATGTCTTCTTTTACAAAAACTTTTCAAATTTAAATTATAGTATTGTAATTCCATAGCAGTTCTTAAATGATAGCTCTCCGTCCATTCAAATTGGAAAATTATTTTCTATGAAACTGGATCTGCCGTCATCGGGAAAAAGAATCGCATTTAATATCACTTTCGTAGCTCCTGGTATGCGAATGTGAATGTGTGAATGAGCATTTGCAGTCACGCTCGTGTCATTTATCCTTATAGCTGTTATCTTTTGTGTTGATTTTAACTCTTGCATGGTCCTATCTTTGATCTTGAATAGTCTATTATCCAGACAGTCACATATCGAGAGTTTTTTTTCGCTATAGACGTCGCGAAAGAAAAATAACTTTTTTTTTTTAACAATTCAGCTTAAATATTTTAATGATTGAAACGCAATATTTTTCGATTCTCTTTCGTGATTTTTATGAGACATTTTGTGTATGAGATCAACGAAAACTCAGATACGCTTGACAATTCCTAGAGTTGGTTACCAATGTATTTAAGGCATACATACCATCTATAAATAATACTATAAACTTGAAACCACTCACAATTTAAACGAGAGTGTAGAAATATTGCTATTATAAAATCATTACATTAACATTGGAGAAAACTATTATTCTTGTTTTTATTCTTTAGAAGATATATGCGATTCATATTCATTCTAATGCTGCCACACAATTCTGTGCAGTAACTTCAGTTTCCAGTGTCATGTAGACAATATATTTCCAGATTTAAATTTCCTTAGCATAATGTATTCATTTAATCAAACAAGAAAGTACGACGCCGAGTATCACTCTTTTCTGAATAGGAACACTGTGTATATTACTGATAAGTGAATGTTTTAGCTCGATCCAAAACTAATTTGTACCAAAACTGTACAAACGATTTTGGTCATTTAAATTATTAGCCAACAATTTTATAATTACCTTCTCAGATTACTTTTAAACTGATTAACTATCTTTCATCGGAAGATACTGTTGAGAAAGTTAAACTGGTAAAAAATATCCTTATAAAATCAGAATCAGACGTAATACTAATCAATTACTATAAACAGTGAATTGATGAAAATATTTATTTATACGGAACCACAAACCGTATTTCGTGTAGATAAATCTGTTTAGCTACCTCGCCTATCTTGCCATGGAATGCCACCAGATAAGAATCAATGACTGTGATATTTTATTTCTCAATTGTGTATTTAACTATACTTTACCTTGATTATTTCTCAGGTTTCCATACCGTTTTATTTATCGGAGGAGTTTTTCAGGCAGGGTTTCAAACCTACATTTATCAGGTATATTATAGACTAGCTACGTTAGCTATTCAACAACATAATAAAGTTTATAACCCACTTCCTTTAAGAGCATCGTACTCAGTACTCTGGAAATTGGGCTAAACCTGATTACGCTTTAATAGAACCTGCAAGAGTGTGAGGGTTATAAAGAAAAACAACGAAAGAAAATCAAGTAAGGGTGAAAGGAGAAAGGTTACCTTGATTCTCTTTACAGAGAATTGATATTTCCTGAGTACTCTTAGGAATAACCCCTCTTGATAGAGGTCTATTATGCTCCGTCATATTTCACAAATAAGGACTCATTCATTCACTGCAGCTGGTGTTCTCTTTAGAAACAATATCTCCGCATTCAATGGCACGTGCTTCGGCAAAAGATCCCCCATAAATTCTAAGGAAAGGAAAAGGTAATCTTAAATCCCTTCAACAGCGTTTTTCCTCGCATGTATTGTACAAATCATTCCATGCCTCACCCTTGACATCTCTCGTAAAAACGTAAGAGCGCCACTGTTCTGGACGTTCAGGTATATCGCTTACAATATCTTGCCACCTTGACATTTTGCTTTGCTCCTTTCTGTCGTTTAAGAAACATATGCCTTCCAATCAAATGAAAGGCAGGAAGTTCGGAATGGTTCCTGCTTTAAGTATAGCTTCGATAATTTGTATTGTTGAGCTTCCTCAATATGGTTGTTAACTATCTAAAAAAATATTGTATGAGTTTTTCCGAGTTTGTACATTTCTAATTATTAACCATAAAGCATTGATTAATTTGTAGAATAAAGGAATAATCAAATGAAATTGAAAGTTAATCGTTCTTATCACATTTTGGTTCCTTCTGTGTCTAGTGGTTGGTGCAAACGTAATTAGGCAGAAGATGGAATATCGTAAACATTTAACCGGAAATTTTTTGGTATATTCCAGTAACAGCCACCATATCAAACGAAACAGAATACATTTTTCACACAATTACGAGAATTTAGAACTGTATATTCTCGTGGTATCTAATATTCCATTTTTTTTATATTGTTAGATATAGCCGAAATTAAAGGTAAATATTTAACAGTATGAATTTCGGTCACATTTAATAGGAATAATTTACGATCTTTAAATGATTAAAATGTTGTTGAATCAGTTTTATCGTACCAAATGGAAACGAAACTAATTTAAAACTTATCTGCCAGCACCATAGAATACAAAAATACGTCTTTCTTAAAGAGAAGGGCGCGCGATGATCGTTAAATACTCTTCCCGTATGGGCACTGATTGACAACAGTCTGTATTATGCTTCATCTAGGAAACCCGACAAATCAAGCGAATGATTTGCATTCTCGATTACCAACTGATATGAAATTACCTCTAATTCAACTCTGTATAAAACAAGGTATTATAAACAAGGTATAATATGATTAAGTTTACGTCAATTACTACTCAATTTACTCAATTTCACTCATGTCATTTGGGCAAACACTAGCATTGTCTTCATTTCAAGTAATTAGTGCTCGCTTTATATGATTAATCGAGCTAACTTAAAGTTTGATGCGAGAACGAAAGTTATTCATGGAAATTGGATTGACCCGAATGAGGATGGGTTATACCTGTGGGATTCATCCTCTAACTAACTTCAGTGTATTTCCTTCTTTCTTCGCTCCACTATTATGGGAATGCGAGACCGTTTCATAATCTTTCATTAACAAGGTTGAATCATAATTTTAAAACATTTTGTTGTCAAGTTTAGAGAATTCATCTTTGAGGAATATAAAGCAACAGGAGGGCGGAAAAGCAACGTTGCCGGTCAGCGGTTCTGCTTTAGACTGTTCTCTCGAATTCATCACGATAACTTCTCGGTTAAGTAATACCATTTTCACTTGTCACCTATCCTTACTTGGATTTAGATAGGTACAAGGGATAATTAGAGATTAGAATCTTTACTCATTCAACCACAACGCTCCCTATAAAATGAAGTTAATCTACAGCTAGACTTGAGACACGCTGATCTCTTTATATAGAAATTAAGTTATTCATCATGTTGAAGAAATATATCAAACGAAATATAATTATAGAAAATGATAAAGAACTCAATTCTGCTAATTCGTTGGGTGTAAAGGAATAAGTTTAAAAGAAAATTAAAATTTTAAACTGTCACATTGACAAATGAGCAGATATCGAATGATATAGGTATTATACTTTAAATATGCTTTTAAGTCATTTGAAGACAATTTCAACTTTTTATATGATAATTGTTGGAAGACTATATGTAAACATTTATAAATACTTTTATCTTTATTTTTTATTGTTAGTGAACGAATCTTCTCACATTTAAAAGCAATAAAGGCAGCAGCAGTATAGCGATCAAGGCAGCATTTTTGGAGTCTTCAAGATACTAGATGACCTCAACTTTCTTCTACACCTCAAATCTACATATATGCCCTGCAAGCCGCCTTTGGAAGAGTGGGAGTTGGTTCATGCACCTTCTATGAATCTACTTCCCTAACCGATTACTTTTGCGTATCGTTCGCGAAAAAAAATTACTTCTGAGAAGACTTATTCTAACATATGTTACCCTGATCTTTCTCTTAGAATCATAAAGGTATATGTAAGAAGGAGGACTCTGTATTACTAGTCTTACTAGTTTCTACAATAAACCGTCTTATTCTCATACATCCATATTATTTCTGCTGGTTCTTCCCACTCCTATCTTTAAACTTTTCCAAACCCAAAAACCTATATCGTAAATACATATTGCTTTCAAAGTAATCTTTCCTCTAAACTCTCGCTGTACAATTTTAATCGCTGTTGCATTATTTAAATTGTTGATTTTAACATAACTACATCTAATTAAATTACCTTACATTCATCAATGCATTTTTTCATTTTTTGACTTCTAATACACATTTTTCTAAACTTACTTACATTTTTTACTTATTTATTTAAGTATCTTGGTAATCATTACATTCTTGCGGTTTCAGTCTTGATTACCATTCAGTATAAGTTACCACCGCTTTCTATAATCTTACCACTGACATAAATCCATTACGAATACCTCATATCGTAAAGAAAAATCATTCGTGACACTCGCAAGAGATTTCTATCTGACCGGTTTCATCAAAGTGTTGACATCTTCAAGTGAGGAGTAAGTTTCAGGATGAGTCGAATGGTTTCGAACGGAAACCACCCCATTCCCCCAGTAAGCCTTATTCAATGTTCACCTGAAGATGTTACACATGTACGAAACTGGTCGAAAAAAAATATCTATAAATATGCATCTGTATAATGTGTCTACTGGTCAAATAAAAAAAACAAACGTATGCAGGAAACATGCTTAATTTTGTGCAGTGCTTTCTGATTGCACTCCAAACAGACCCCAAAAACATTTTCACTGATCAATAAGTGATTTACTCACTCACTCAAACTCACTCAATTCAAAGGAAACAATGCACAGACCGTGCGTTTGGCAGTTTGTTTTCGACCCGCCATTTGAAATTTACCTTTTAAAAGTGCGCTCACAAAGGAATGGATTAATTGGTATCCATGCTTTTTCAAATACACGAAGATTTCATACCTTTGGAAAAGAATTACCATTGAAAATGTCATCGAAAAACTGGGAAGAAAAGAGTTAAAGGCTATTTTGATGATTTCATTGAGAAATCTTTTATTCATCATTAAAATGGTATTGTGGTACGATGCTAGCAACAGAGTGAGGCAACATGGAGTCATTTTGTACTATTAATTGGAATTTTGTAAGAGCAATAAACAGTTGGAATATAATATATTAGATTAAAGACAAGAAATCATCAAATATATTTTTAACTGGTGTTATTATGGTAAGGTAAGGTGCCACTGGACAATAACTACCCTATTTCACGATTTACTTGTACGCTAAATAGAAAATTTTCTAAGATTTGAATCTATCGATTTCAAAACAAATATTTATGAAAGATAGGATTTCGAATCTAAATGACGAAAAAACTTTCAGTTTAGTTTAGTTTCAGGAACTATATGTATAAATTTTAATATAATCAGTTTTCCACATACTCATTGTTTTTTTAACTACTAAAATATCCAGTATAATGACAATTCAAGCGGTACAGCGTCAAAAAATATTAATGGATATATTCTAGCATTAAGGTAGTTTAGGGTTGAGAATATAAGGATTCAGTCAAATTTTTTACATTAATTTATTATTTAGTGCAACATTTTGCAAAAGTCTGCCTAAAATGTATGCTATGCTTTATCTTTTATTGTATACTTTTAGAAATACAGAACTACTATCAACTTTAAAAAAGTTTTAATTCTACCCAAGAAAATTCAGAAGTTTAAATTATTTAACACTCGCCCAAGATGTGTTGTAAGACCCTCATTAAAAAACTGCCGCAGGTTGAGTAGCTAAAAATATGTGTAATAGTTATGAAAGGGATAAGACAAAACTTATAGTCGTTACCACGGGATAAACAATAAAACAACCTAGGTTTCGACGCGTCGCGTCATCGTCAGGTACGGGAAACAAAGTCCACCTTGGGCTTTACTAGAAAACGAGTATGAATTTTGTCTTATTCTTTTCATTATGAATAGCTACCACAAAGTCTAGGCCAAAGTAGTGGATTTTGTGTAATAGTTACTTCGAAGCGTATTGATTGAATTACTTCCTAAAATGATTCTAAGGAGTTCGATCGATCTACATCTACATTAGTACCCTGCAAGCCGCCTTTCGGCGTGTGGCAGGGGATCGTGTGTAAACTTTCACACTTATTCTTGACATTTACTTTATAGCGATGCTTTACAGTAACGTACATCATCAACTCTCAATGGCAAACATCATAGTTATTTATGCTAAAACTTAAATAAAATCGTCAAAAATTTACATCTGGAAATATAACATCTGTATTTCGAGAGCAATATAAGTTTTGTAAAATCATCGGCAATTCGCTGAAACTGGCGCCGTTTAGAATCAAACAACTAATACTCTGGAGAATGAAAGATGCCACTGATGGCTGACATAACATACTCCTACTTATACTTTATTTAGTCGATCTCTTTGCAACCAATATCGAGTAAAATAAATCATCCCGAGCATTGATGAAAGTTACAGGGTAAATAGAATCGGATAGCGACACTTATAAACGATGAATCTTCCTTCATTGCATGCATATTAAATTGTCTCGGTGTTGCATCCCTCTCAGCGACGCAAAACTCAAAAGGATTCGCCAAATCATATCCCTAGCAAACCCTTCCTGGCCGCGTCATTTGCAAATGGACCCCAGGGCGTCGCTGACTACGGCGCTACTAACCTAACTCCCGCATGTCCTCCCTCTTAGGCTGTGGTGACCCCACCCAAACCCCGCCGCAATCGCTATCTCCTAACAAAGGAGAGATAATACTGTGTTTTCGTCCAGCGAGGCCACTACGTGTCCCTTACGCGAAGATGAAAGGAAAGGCTTGGATGCTGTGAAACTCAACTTTCAGAGAGAACTTTTTTGTAAAGGAATACATAAAACAAAGGTATTTAAATACTTGCCAAATTCTACGGTAGTGGATATTGACGTCGCACGTACGGAATTATTCTAAATCCATAAAAAATAAACATACGTGAAGGGACAGATTTAAGATAACGCAGGCCATATGCACAAAGAACAGATCGACGCTCCCACTAAGAACGCTAAGAACAAATAAGTTTAAATAAAACTGTTAAAATAAGAACAATCCACTATGGAGAGTTTACGAACGCTGTTATTATTATATATATTTAGGGCCCAATGCGAGGCCCTCAGCTAGAGCCTATTACTCCTAAATACGAGTATGAATCCGCTTTCGCATACGTGGTATATTAGACTTCAAACAATAGCAATAACAAATCGAGAGTGTAATCACAACTAATAATTTATCAAACGATTTCTAATTAATTTTGAGGAATAATTTCTGCGTGATCGGCCAGTCACGGTCGGCACTTTCTAACTCTACCGCTATTTTTCATGACATGCGTCATCTATACGTCAAAGGAAATTGCTGAAATTGATCGGGCGGTGCATTATAGAATTGGTATGCGTTATCTACCGAAAAAAAAAAATACTTACACAAATACTGCGATTACGTTTTACCATTCTAGAGGTGCAGTAGGGTCTAGATTATCCGGGAGAACTTCGACCGATGCCACTTCGGATAATCGAAAACTTTGATAATACGTACTTTATGTCTTGTATGCTGTGTATGTACGTCAATTATAAAATAAAGACCCTATTATCATGCATTTCCGTAGTGCAGCCTGTATATTCGATTAAAGAATTGTTTTTATGTAAAAACTTTAAAAAAATATTTCTCTTATTCTACATATGTGTCAATTGTCCAGATGCAGTTCTGACTTCTTTTCTCCGATTGCCTCCACATTATTATGTCTAAGTTTACTTGAGTATGCTAAACTGGTATGGTGCAGTTACAGCTAAAGTAATATAAAGCGTGTCCTGGTACATGACTGTGCATGTGAAAAAGGTAAAGCACTAAAATAATATACCTTGGAGAATACGAGACCTCGGTTAGTTGGGAAACGAATCATCGAGAATATATGTAAAGGGAGTATCTGCATGTTCATTTTTACCTCTTTATAAATCCTTCGGATTGTTTCCTAATTGTATATTTTCTGTATCTTTTTTACTCTCCCGGTAGTGAAACAAATCAAATTGATTTAGTTTTAAAATGTTCTATAAACTTTGTTTCCTATAATCCAGTAGATATATATTTCTTAAAACCCTATATAAAATTTTTAAAACTTGAAATAGAGGATTAAAATTAGATACATCCTAACTACATATAGCGTGGTCCGTGTTAATTTAACTTGGTATTAAATGTCTCGTAGCAGTGATGAGTTTTACATTCCTGCCTTAGAGGACTGAGAAAATGTAGAACTGAAATTTAAAGAGAAAAGATGTAAAGGGATGGTGAGTAGGAGTTGTTTGAATTCATATGAAAAGGGTTCTTCCTAAAATAAGAGAAAGCCTAATTGACCAGCCAACATAATTGAAGTATCGTTTGAATACGTAATTAACTTCCAAAGTGAATGTAATCTACTTGACAAGGTGGTTTTTTTGGTAAGCCCTATAGCTGAAGGGAAGGAAATATGAGGTACATTCAAAACAAGATCCTTTAACGCGGTATTCATTCGAATTGGTTTGAAAGTTGTATGGAATATCTATTATTTAGACTCTTGGCGGCGATATATAGGATTCAAATTCACTCCTGAATCGCATGTATCATTCACTAGGCTTTTTTATGCCGTATGGATCCCAACGGAAAAGCCCCAGGAAATGTGAAATATCGATCCCAGAAGTCCCCAAAAAGTATTGATATAAGAAAATCACCGTGACAAATTTCAGAAATTTGAAACACTTGTACGAAATGTAACAGATTATTTAAATGAAAAGTTGTTAAAGGAAGCGATAAAACAACGTATGCAGCAAAGGTATCTCCTAGTATGATACAGGCTTCGACATCAGGTCGGGTCATATTCATAATGAGATATGCGTCTAGGCTAATTCCAAAATCTTGTTGAAGCCCCTCCCAAAAATATAGATAACTTCATCCCGTAACATTGATAGAATATACGATTTTTTTGTGTAAAAGCCTTTAGAATTAATGAAAAGGGTTCTGAATACGACTGTAGTACGTTATAAAAATTCTTTACAATTATTTTTTTAATAATTATTTCTTAAAATAACGAAGACTTCAAAAATTCAATTTAATATTTAAAATTATTTACGAACACAAATAACTATTCGCTAATTGGAAAAATCCGAGCAGCCGGGACTCGAAACCTAGAGTTTGATGGTTGGGCCCTATAACGATAACCTCTCCGCCAAGACGGCCAGATTTCCAAAAAAAAAGCAGAAACATGGAACGGAGTAACGTATGCATGAGAAGTGTGTGATTCTATTCTTATAGTCGTTTGGGCTACTATATCGTGTACAATTTTCCTTAGATTTGTTGAAGTGAAAGCTTTCAATGGGAAGCATTGAGGTCCTCTTTGGGGCTCCAACAATGTAACATTCGGGCTTTATGGGCACACATGGTTTTTTTAATATTGGCAATTACATTCAAGGCGGCTCAACTGGACATCGGACTGTAAATATGGAAGTCGGTTATAAGGGCCCCAAATTTGGAGCCCATTTTGAATTTGAGATATCTATAATATGTAAAATCACTTAGAATGAAAATTCACTTGCTTTATTTGCTTTACACTTTACAAATATGATGTTATATGTAATTTTTTATCATTTGTCTTAATAACTACAAAATGAAAGCTACTTTTACTCGTATATTATATTCTTGCTTTGTTAGGAGTCGTGTTAAGGACCGTTCGCACTGAGTCTGGTAGAAAATGAAACATTTCCAGAGAGTTAGAAAAGTGTCCATTTTCAAAAGGGGGAACTTCATAATTAATTAGGGATAGATTCAAATTAACATGCATATTTTACCTCTTAACCCTCAGATTATTTCAATAAAATAGGATTGCTTTAGCATATAATTCGATTTTTCTAATAAATCCGAAAACATTACATAGACGGAAAGGCTTTGGAAGCTCCCTTAGCATTTTTCCGCGATTTTGAATGAATTAGCCGATTTGATCGTGACTTTCACTTTTACCCGTCCAATGGCCAGTCTGTCGGATTCTCTCTCATCATTAAAAAGAAGAGTCCCTCTGCGTCAGGAACGGAGACAGAATACGGAATTGATCATCAACGTAAAATCCTTCGCTCTGGATTTCTCCTTCTCCACATCGATTTCATTTACACCTGAATGATGGATTTGTCACTAAGCGATTGGGTGAATGGAAAGATATGATGAAGTATACTCGTGACGCACTTATAATAGGTAAAATAATTAAAATTAGGGCTGATTGAATATTTGTACAACATTTTTTCTCTGTGTCTTCTGGTTAAAAGATAGTATCTAAGTCCACGTGGCCTAATATTCCTCATTACATGTCCTTTCGTCGTTTCATGTTATCTGCTCTTGCTTTTAAGACCATCTAGCTTCTTCGGCCATTGTCTTTCCCTCTGTCTTTTCCCTTGCATCCGAAATTCATATACATTACTTGTAACCGCTCTCCTCTCAATATTTGGCACACCCAATTCCTCTTTTGTCGCTAAACTACTTCAATGCTTACAGGATAAGATACTTCCAAATTGAATATCGTAGTTTTCTCACCCCCTGCCATACTCCATATGGCTGCTCACGGGGTATTACTTAAATATAATTGTAAATTGGGTCAAAATTATAGTCCAACAGGAATCATTGGTATACAGCCCTTGATGTAGCGAAGGTAAATATTTGTTTCGATTTAAACCCATTAAGTCTAACGGAAATAGAATTTTACCAAAAAGTTCTTCAAGATAGGAAGAAAGTAACAGAAGAATTTCCTTCCACCGAATTTCCACAGAAAAAGATGAGGAAAGAATAGTTGTTACTCTCAATAAAGGAATTTAAAGATACATTGCATTTTCAGGAGTGCAACGAAGGTAAATAAGATACTGTGACAGAATATGGATCAACCGTGCATTAGTATAATCTATGCATGCACACATTTTTATGTTAAAGTTGTCTCTGCGTCACATAGAAGAAAACTGAAGTCCCCTAATGTATACTATACATATTTTCTTATTACTTATCCTTCACTTTACTTTGATCTGATTTACAAATTGCACGACATATGTTTTGTAAGAATACCTAGACTTGTTGGATATGAGAATTCTTAGAGCTGCCAAGGAATGTAATAATAACAATAACGCAGGTTGCTGAGCATACACAAGATTAAGAATTTTAATTAACTTCGTGATAAATATTTTTGATTTTAAATTGTATCTCAGGCTTCTCTTTTGTACACCAATCTAACATAAACGGAATGTCGTCTGCAATGTATGAAGATCTATATAAAAAGATATCTGCGAGGATATATAGCCAAAAAGGAAAGTAAACGGCCTTATGGCCAGCAATTTGAAAGCAATTAAGACATGTTCTAAAAACATTAGTTCGAAATATTATTTCCTTAATCATGGAAAGGAGAAGATTTCAAACATATCTATTCCGCGGATCCTTAGCTAATCTACAATTACGGAATTTATGAGAATTAGTTTGTCTTGCATACTATGAAATAAATATACTTTTCTCAAAGGAATAACAAGTGTGAAAAATAGCGACACGACTGGGACTCGAACCCAGGTCTCCCACTACCGTGCCGCGTCTCTATCGCACTGTTAAGAACTCACCCACCTAATATATTATGGATCATGTTCAAACTTTTTGACCTGCTCCGTTTACTCCGAACATTCGGTTTCACGGATGAGAAGATTCATGCCAATTATTCACTTTTATCCACGATTTAACCATAGATTTACTTTAACAATTCTAGTTCTTAGTTTTGCTAAGACTATATTTCCATTTCAATTTTATGCCAGTACTGAAAATTTTGAAGTTTAAGAATAATCGCAACACTACATCGCTTATAGTAGCCGGAAAACTTCAAATAAGAAAGAAAAAACTCAACCGTAGGAGAAAGAATTTTTGTTTAAAACTTTAGAAAATTCCCACCTTATAAACGCTCTCCAGGTGGTTTTCTCTCTGAGGAGATTAAAAAAAAATTCTAGACGCCTTTACTTTACTTCGGTCCAAAGTGCAACATTTTCTTAAAATTCCGGTTTCCTTAAAACGCTACCCAAAGGAAAATCGCTTCCACCTTCATTTAATTAACTCTCTCATTGTGTTTTGTCCGCCCCATACGGAGGCAAACGTATTGCCTTAGCGCTTTAAAGACGCGCAATTTTTATAAACTGCATTGAGGAGTATGTTCCTTGTGTATTACGACGGTGGTCATGAAAGGAAGGCTCATAATTCTTCTCTGAGAAGCATCTCCTTTATGGTCTCGCCCTGGAGAACTCCTCGTGCCGCAGTGGCTATCGAGTCCCACTTCTCCCTAACGGCTCTCTCACTCCTTCAACATTTCCTTCCCATTTCATATACTTTTCCTCATTTCGGAAAACTTTCTTTCGCTCTTTTTCCCCGCCATTCCCTCCCTCTTCCTGCCTAACGGCACTTTTTCGCTCGCTGCTAACGCGGGAAATGGAGTACCCCATTGTAAGCTCAACCTCCTGAGATCGTTTTCCAACATCAAGGCTTCCCTTCTTCCAACACTTCCTCTCTTCTATGAGCCCAACCCTCCCCTTCCTTAACTATCCCTTCGCCCACCGAAAAACCGCACCCCGACCAAGCGACAAATCTCTTCCACCGCCCCGAAGACGGAGTTTTCTTAAAATCGTCATGAAAAAGGAATTTCATCTCTCCAACCGCCCCTTTCCCGTTTTGTCTTCCACATTCGGCGTATTTAAAAAGTTACGAACCGAGAATTGGAAGTGTTTACGCAGTTAGTGAGATAATTGGAAACGTCACTTTTGAATAGTCCCCTTATTAAAATCATGATGAGGAATTATTGGTTTGAGGGCATGTCTTTTTATCAGGGAAATGAGATATCGTGTACACATTTCACAGCCTGCGGTATCAGCATGTTTTTCTATATATGGTAATCAAAGCTTTGAGTAGTTGTTAATCTCCTAACAGAATAATTGTGGAAGTGAGTCGCCAAAATTCCGAGATTCAGAATGCCCTACGACAGATGTCCTTGTAAGTTTTATTCGGAAACGAAATAGCAAATATTTGACGCTCTAGGAGTTTCAAAAGGTAACGAAAAATTGGACTTGTTCTTTACTACTTTACGAAACCCACACAATCATGGCTTCAATACATGGGAACATCACCACCTTGTACAGCATTTATTTTGGTGTAGTAAAGAATGACTGTGATTGCCACAAATGAAAGGCCAAAAGTATTAATGTTTTCAAAAGAATAGACATTTTTAAGCAAATAAGTTCCTAAAATGATATTACTTGAAACTACTTATAAACCATCCATCAAGTTAATATGAAAAGCGCCAAAAACTTCAAAATGAGGTATACATTTCCACCTTCCAGATTCGAACGCAAAATATGACCTCTACATTAGGAAAGTAAAGAATATTATAATCGGCTAATTATTTAATAAAAATTAAGTCCTTTTCGTGATATTTTGCGATCGAACTCTCCATTGTGCAGTTACACGAGGATTTTTTTAATATGCTAACGTCTGCATTTATCCCTGCCTAGATGTATGTCGTTCCTAGGTAGAATAATATTTTCTTTAATAACCGATCAAGAGTCTGCCTTTATCCCTACCTAGATGTATGTCGTTCCTAGGTAGAATAATATTTTCTTTAATAACCGATCAAGAGCCACCAAAACTCATGATTGCTTTTGGATGGCGTAATCCTCATCTCATTCTCAGTGGTTCCTGTGCAAAATATTCATCACACCGAAAAATGAGAAATNCCATAATTGCCCAACAACTAGCCGTGCTTCCAAATCTAAGTCACCAATTCAAAAATATCATTTTTAGCACATATTTATTTATCTTTTCAAATAGAATATTCCTTCTAGATTAATATTCCATCTAGTAAATAATAATTTAGAATGATATCAAAACTGAATATTGATTGCAAAATAATGCAATTCCAATTCCTAGTTCCGGTAGCTGAGAATGCTACCAGCTCAAGTAAATTAAAACTGCCGTCAATTTCGAATGTTCGTGTTGGACACATGGGGACACATTGAACATTTGTAACAATATTGTAACAAAACTTGAACCTATCTAAAGTGTATTTTATTTTGAATTATGTTTGTAAGTTATTATTTCATTAAGTTACAGCCTCTTAAAATCAGATGATAACTTTTTTAACAGCCTGTAGTTTTACAGTCATCTCATTCGTTTCATAGACGATGTATGTTAGTAATAATGTAATTATGTCTTTCTTATTTATATTATGTTTGAATGGTGTAAAAACCTATACTAATCTCTTCTTATCTATTTTTACCATATACCAATAGCATATTATTATAAGAATGTACAATATAATGACTTTAGTTTTAGTTTTCGTAGAAGTAAATCACGCCATACTTATCCTCACTGTATCTGGTTTACGCTAATATACTTTCCAAAAATACAGTATGTTCCACTTCAATTATAATGAGGAATCATGTAAATATTTCTTAGGTAAACACCGCAATAAAATTAATCATTAATAGATTGAAAAAATTAACTAACTTTTACTATCCCGATAATTTTGCCCATTAAAGTAGAAGTACTGATGATACCAATAGTTTATCAGTTTATAGCCCTAAAAGAACTTCTTTCAATTAGTGTGATTGTGCGGATGTTTACGTCTCTTATAAATCGATATGCTATTCAAGCTTAACAGACAAATGCCTTGCTCTAAACATGGATTATAATAATTATTTCCGTTAGTGCTTTCATACACTCTAATCTTTATTCTCAACTGATGGACCGTATTGAGGTTCTAATTATATTTCATATCTCAAACTGATTCTGCTTGAAGGTATGACTTTCGGAATTCCAAGAGTTAAAATTATAGTTTCCTTTGGAAGCAGTTGTAATTAATGGAAATCCAATGGTAGACTTTTATACCAGATATAGTATAATCAAAAATTCCGAATGACAATTGGGAGGTTCGACTTATAACGAGCGTGAACAGAAAATAAAGAACAGATAATACGATAAAATGGGTGAATGACGGCGCTTCCGATTGGAAAGAGCAATAGCTAGGAAAATGTTTCGAATAATGAGCGAGCTTGTTGGGAATGAGCGCACGCTTTAGTCTTAAGTAGAAAACTGGAAAACATGTGAAACATACACTCACGAGCCTGTCAATAGATAGAAAACTAATATTGACAAATAAAGTGAGCTATAAAGACCACCGAAGGTCATTTATGAAACCTGGATGGAAAGTTCCCATGACAAAGTGGTATTTAATTTTTTTTCGTTTTACAGACACCGGCATACCATTATTAAAGAATCGTTAATTTTTACGAAGAAAATCAAATGGTAGCACGTATAAATCGTTATCAGCATCTATAATGAATATTGATTATCATTTTTCCGTGGATGACGCTAATACGAAGGCTTAATAGCTTAAGCAATAGCAATTAAGCCATGGAGCCAGAACATATTCTCAATATACTTAATGTGGTTTTCCTTTCCATCACTTTGTATGTTCACAATGTCGGTTCCTCAATGAAGACAAAGGCCGTGGACGATGCCTCTCAGTTGGACAAAATGTTCCCTTGCCTTGCCAAGTCTCCCAAACAGAATATGTTCTGGCTGGATAACTTTCTTTCCGGGAATTGACTTAATAATCTTTCCTGGAAGCATTCTAACCACTTAACTATCATGCTGTCTCTATTCTACTCTGTTAATTGGGTTCTTTGTCAGCAAGGTAAGTGACGTTATACATTGTGGCACCAAGAAAAAGTGTGAAATATAGCTGGGATCGAGTCCCAGTCAATTCACTATTTTCCACTTCTGTTTATCCATTTTACGAGAAATACGAACTGGAGATCGACAATCAAACAGAAAGAAGTAGGGATTAGGTTATAGGAAAAGTTAATCAGGACAAATGAAATCAGGAGAAACCATGTTTCAACCATTTTCTCCTGCATCGAATAAAGGATACAATGGTGAAGAAAATTGATTAACATCTTAATCACGGCATCATATGAAGACGTTGGTAGGATAAAAATTATTTTTAACGTTATTCCCAATTAATCAACCGTATTCATAAATTATGATGAACAATTTCACGTATCGGTGAGCATCACACCTATATGCATTCCGTCTCTTTCGGTAAATACTTCAAAACTGAAGTGCATATATCAAGATATCTTGCTCCAGTTATCATCAAAAACTTTCGGTTCAAAAATGACGTTTGCTTCCGAATTTGTTGAGTTTTATCTCGCGGAAAATCTATCCACGTCCGTATTCAAAGTTATAAGCGAAAAAAGAAATATCGGCACTCTAGATTACGCGGATGGACGAACTCAAAAATGAAACAGTGGCGAAAGAGGGAAAAGCATAGAACCGAATGGTAGCGTCATTTGTTTTTCGAGAGGAGTATCGCCGCTAGATGGCAATCTGGGTCACATCCCAGTTTGTATTCGGTGTTAGTTGAGAGTCGCTTTAGGAATGGAAAGAAATGATTCTGGCGACTTCTTAATCGTCATCGTTGCCTTTGGATGCTTTCCTTTAGACCGAGTTTGCTTACGAATTCTTCAGCTCTAACTATTCTTTCCTCTCTGTGTTCATGAAATTCCATTATTTGCTTATGTTTACTTTCCAACAGCTACATCTTGAGCCAAAGAAAGAAGAATGCTCGGAAAAATGCTTTGAATGGATCCTGAGAACGGGTTTTTATTTCCGACGGTATTCTCCATAATTTGCAGGAATGAGGAAAATGCTGTTTACATCAATGGACTCCGAGGCGGGGCACTGTTTCCACATGATTGGCGTTGGATGAAACAAAGATTTAAAGAAAACGTTTCCCGAGTGAAGTGTTTTCTTTGCTTTGCAGAATTTCCCGCTCATTTTTCATCAAAAAAACTATCGATTTAGTTGTGATAGAATATCGTGATTTTCTTTTTTATTTCCTTTCAGTTTTAGAGGTAAGTATTGGAGTGTAAATGTTGGTTCTTTTCAAAGAATCCCGTACAGCTTTTGAAATGTAGGTCAGATATGATTTTTTCCTCGAAATTCCAATCTCATGGAGATATCTTTCTGTAGTTCACATTGAAAGAATTTTGATACTGGACAGCGAGGTTTTATTCACGGACAACAGTTTTAGCCGTCTTCGTGGAAGAGGATGAATTTCATCCTTTTATTCGTTTCCTTGAAAGCCTCTATTATATCGTTTGGCGTGTTTATATTTCCCTGCCGCGGGGATTATTTCCATCAATTAAACGATTACCAATATCTTTAAAAAAATTGCGAATTTTCTCCTCAGATTTCAGCCAGATTTGCTTCTAGATAATATACAATATTTACCATAATTGCCCAACAACTAGCCGTGCTTCCAAATCTAAGTCACCAATTCAAAAATATCATTTTTAGCACATATTTATTTATCTTTTCAAATAGAATATTCCTTCTAGATTAATANCTACATGAGCATCTATGTTACTAATCTTTTTTTCCAGAATGGCCTACATAGCCTGGTGGACGCATTATACCGGGAACATCATTAGTGAACGTGCATTTTCTGAGCTCATTTAGTCATTAAATCCTTTGTTTAAATCTTATAACTTATAAAGATTCCAATCTTGCGTCCTGAAGTATCTGTGTTGCGATAAATGATTTAACGTAGCAATACTTCACAAAACGTATTGTCTTTCCTTGCACCTTTTCTAGTTCCCAATTGTAACACTTATCGCCAGGGTCCCATACACTAGATGTGGGTTAAATAACGCGAAATTACATCGCTCACGAACCTTTTCTTCGCTCCGACCGACTATTCTCTTAACGAAGCCGAGTTTATGAAGTGCTCATTTTATGTTTTCTTCTATCGGTTTTGAGTTATTATTTTATACTACATTTTCCTATAATCAAATCTGTATTATCCGTATATCACAGGCTATGTTAACTAGAATACCACCAGTTCATTAAACCAAGATTTCCCTTCATAAATCCCATATTATTCACCACGAGGGACGATACAAATTTATTGAATATACCTACACCATCTTCTACGTATAGTGCATTTATCACCTCTCTGTTTTCGCGGGATTTTTTCGCCCCCATTCTTGTGTGGGTGTTTTCCCGGATGGTGTGTATTTCTCCAAAACCTTCAGTTGAGGAGTTTGTACCCACAACACAAATCTTTGTGTTTTTAAAAGTACCTATATTTAGTTATATGTATTAGTTTATATTTGCAATATTTTATATACTGTATTTAGAATTTTTCTTTTAGTCATGTTTGAGAATCGTTGAGATATTTTTTTACATAGATTTAAGTTAAATGTAGTATATCATTTCAGTTATTAATGGAATATTAGTAGTAATACAATGTAATATCCCCAGAGGTTAGGTGGAACAGAGGCAATTTTGGTCTAACCTCACCGAAAGAATAAATAATAATAGTATCTTAATTTGTAATCTTAATAATTCACTGGAAAACATCCATTTGGAATATTTTATCTGATCAGAAATATAATCACCTGTAATTATGTATTTCCGCTTATTCAAATGAAGTGTCTGAAGGTCAGTACGTGTCAGTACGTCAGTAATTTACGTGTTACAGCGGATATATACTCGCATAAAATTGATATCAAAACAAGAATGCCTCTAGAAACGAACTCAAGGAAATATTATAGGAAAAGTATTGTTGGTGCCAAAGGGAAAGGTTCAGGTCTACCGTCAAATATTTGAAAAAATTCTCTAAAGGGCAGCTCCAGAATTCCCTTTTAGCTTCATTTAGCTGTGAACTCCTCAAAATATTACTGCAAATATTCAAGACCAAGGCAAACACCGCAGCAAATATTGTACCTTCTCATTAATAGAACTCTCCATCTCTCCGGGTTACCACCATGTTAAACAAAGTAAGTCAAACGAGGTCCTTCATTAATTTCCAAAGTTAGTACCATAAAACCATTGCACTAAATGTGGCTACATAGTTCTTTTGTTTAGATTCTGCAGGCTGTTTAACTTGCGGTTCCCGCTATCATGCTGATTTGGCGCTTGTTAAGGAATAAAACTTTCTGGCTCGCAATTTGAAGATGATTGCTTGCGTACGTCCTGCAACTTACAATATTATTTGAAAAGGCACTGAAATTCATAAAAAGCTGAGACATATAGATAGAGAATTTTCAAGCAAAACTCAGAGAAGCAGAAATATTTCCATGTTTTGAGGGAGCCATAGTTCCTGTTAGTGGAAGAATCCTTTATCGCGACCGCTAAGCAGTCCATTGCTTTTAGTTGAATGGTTTTTTAAATTTTGTTATCATATTGACCCGTGTAAGTGGTTCTGCGAAAATGCTGAAATACGCATGTATGTCAGAGATGTATTTATTTTATAAACTAAATGGTGAACATTTATATAATTAAATGTTAGAATGGGACGTATGATTCGTGTAAAAAAGAAATATGACAGCACTGTCTGGAAGTAAATGAGAGATAGGAATCACCAAATTAAAGAATAGCGAAAAGGTGAATATTCTGATGAGATGGAAAAATGTCAAAGAGTGCAAACGAAAAATAGGGAATCGTAGTTATGTTGCAATTCTCTATGCCATTTAATAAAATTTTCTTATTAGGAATATTCATCCTCCTGATTCCTCCAGTTAGATTTATTATGTACCTACTTACAATTTCTTATACAATTTCTGAATTTCTATTGATGACAGCTCGAGTACAGAATTACTTTTCTGAAAGGTTTCCGGAGTGGAGACCAACGTAATGTTTGTTAACTTTTGCTATGACACAAAACATTAATAGTATTTGAGAAACCTTTATCTAGATAGTAGTTGTAATATGTATACGTAAAAATCTAATTATTTTATTCGAATCATTTCATTTCTTCGAATTATCTTATACAAGTAAATTTGCTATTGTTAGTATTGCTAATTAAAGAATGTTTTTTTTTCNTGTGATTGTGCGGATGTTTACGTCTCTTATAAATCGATATGCTATTCAAGCTTAACAGACAAATGCCTTGCTCTAAACATGGATTATAATAATTATTTCCGTTAGTGCTTTCATACACTCTAATCTTTATTCTCAACTGATGGACCGTATTGAGGTTCTAAATATATTTCAATCATCTTTTTGTGAGTACGTGGAAAGGAAATGGTTAATAATTTGTCGTACCTAATCTCTGACTGTTTTAAATGGAGTGATAATGCGAGGTTTTATTTCATGCTCGATGATTTAAGTCTCTTTTATCTCTCGGAAAATGTTTTCTTATTTCCCTTTCCCACTTGAATCACAAAGAACAATAGGAATAGTGAGTGAAAAATTGAATTTCTTTTCCAATAAAACAACATCGAGGGTCTAATACACACAAAAAAGGGATTCGGATCCGAAGGAAACCAAATGGAAGCCGAAAGGAAGCAATGGAATGGAGATTTATCGTAAAAAAGGGATCGGTGCCGAAGCAAATTGATGCTTTTCCCAAAGAAACATCATCACGTGGACTTCAATTTTAATTGAACGTAAACAAAACCTCTTCACTTGATTCCCATTTAGATGATATTACGAAATTTAGTAACTAGATTGGCCCAGTTTTCTTATTGAATGGAACTTTTTGAATAACCGATAAATAAAAATAAGTAGCCTCCCATATTTTCAATGATAGAGAGGAAGAGAATGAAAAATTTGACTTAATTTCATTTTTTTTCAAATGATTTTATCGATCTTTCATTTGATGGATATGATATCCTCCTGTCTCCAATTTGGAAACAAAAGTTTTCACTTCCTTCATAAACAAAATAATGTTCATTAAACGAAATAACCCTGATTATGAATTGCACGTGCATTGACGCCAAGAAGATTCCCTCGAAAATCATTTCCGCAGTCTCAGTCCAATAATTGTTAATGCACAAGACTTCCTCTAGAGAGGGAAAAATTTGTCAATCAACTAAGAGCATCGTCGTCGTTTCTATTCCAAATGTGGGATAAACGTTTAAGCTAGACCCTCACCTTATGTTACTGCGTCTCTGACTCGATTCATTTCTTAATGGACAGTAGGTAAACTAAGATTTCCTTGGAAAGCATATGGAGGAAACGTTACATTTTGATGTTTCCCATAAGATCTAAAAGAATAAAAACTTAGGAGATCACATTCAGTCAGCTCGTTGGTATGAATCCAAAATGTCTGCCTCTGAGTGCATGAGGTGAATATTTGATTTGATCCATTAAGAATGAGCGACATTGCATCCGAAGAAAAACCGTGGAAAATTCCTTGAAGTGAGGATTTCCACCTCTAATTGATTTTTTTCTTCGCGATTATTTGTGCCTGCAACAGAATTTTCTCTTCTAAACTACGAACACGAGATGAATAAAAGGGAGCAGCATTGGTGGGGGAAGTGTTTGGCTGAAGGTTCTATTCTTTAATCCGAAATATCTTTTCATAAATCTGGAGGTTTTTGAGTTTAAAGAACATGGTGCGATTTGAACATGTCTACCATTCACAGATATAATTATGGTAAAGCTTTGATTTTTCCCAGTCTTTGAAATAAAATCGATAACATTATATATGAAGATTGCTTTATTCACGCGCATTAAATTCCTTTATGCAGAAATTATACGTTTTAAGATATTACTGCCGCATTGCTGAGAAATACCCTTTATTGATCGAGCAGCACGATGTCTTAGAAACCTTAACATGCATCTAAAGGACTAAATCTGAATATGCCACTCTTTTAATAACGGAAATGCTATGCATAAAGAGCTTAGGTCGTCTTTTTAAAATTATGATTATTCAGAGAAATGTTTGTGTATTATAAAAATCTTTTAAGTTTTGTTTGGAGAATCAAAGGAAAAGTACCTGTCAATGTCCATGTAAGTACCCTGCAAGCCGCCTTTCCACTTGTGGCAGGGGGTGCATGCACCATGACTCCTCTTTCCTAATCGAAAACTTTCGCGTATCTTTCGCGGAAGAGAAGAATTCTTGAACCTCTTTGATCTATCTAATGACTATATGAGCATCTATGTTACTAATCTTTTTTTCCAGAATGGCCTACATAGCCTGGTGGACGCATTATACCGGGAACATCATTAGTGAACGTGCATTTTCTGAGCTCATTTAGTCATTAAATCCTTTGTTTAAATCTTATAACTTATAAAGATTCCAATCTTGCGTCCTGAAGTATCTGTGTTGCGATAAATGATTTAACGCAGCAATACTTCACAAAACGTATTGCCTTTCCTTGCACCTTTTCTAATTCCCAATTGTAACACTTATCGCCAGGGTCCCATACACTAGATGTGGGTTAAATAACGCGAAATTACATCGCTCACGAACCTTTTCTTCGCTCCGACCGACTATTCTCTTAACGAAGCCGAGTTTATGAAGTGCTCGTTTTATGTTTTCTTCTATCGGTTTTGAGTTATTATTTATACTACTTTTTCCTATAATCAAATCTGTATTATCCGTATATCACAGGCTATGTTAACTAGAATACCACCAGTTCATTAAAACAAGATTTCCCTTCATAAATCCCATATTATTCACCACGAGGGACGATACAAATTTATTGAATATACCTACACCATCTTCTACGTATAGTGCATTTATCACCTCTCTGTTTTCGCGGGATTTTTTCGCCCCCATTCTTGTGTGGGTGTTTTCCCGGATGGTGTGTATTTCTCCAAAACCTTCAGTTGAGGAGTTTGTACCCACAACACAAATCTTTGTGTTTTTAAAAGTACCTATATTTAGTTATATGTATTAGTTTATATTTGCAATATTTTATATACTGTATTTAGAATTTTTCTTTTAGTCATGTTTGAGAATCGTTGAGATATTTTTTTACATAGATTTAAGTTAAATGTAGTATATCATTTCAGTTATTAATGGAATATTAGTAGTAATACAATGTAATATCCCCAGAGGTTAGGTGGAACAGAGGCAATTTTGGTCTAACCTCACCGAAAGAATAAATAATAATAGTATCTTAATTTGTAATCTTAATAATTCACTGGAAAACATCCATTTGGAATATTTTATCTGATCAGAAATATAATCACCTGTAATTATGTATTTCCGCTTATTCAAATGAAGTGTCTGAAGGTCAGTACGTGTCAGTACGTCAGTAATTTACGTGTTACAGCGGATATATACTCGCATAAAATTGATATCAAAACAAGAATGCCTCTAGAAACGAACTCAAGGAAATATTATAGGAAAAGTATTGTTGGTGCCAAAGGGAAAGGTTCAGGTCTACCGTCAAATATTTGAAAAAATTCTCTAAAGGGCAGCTCCAGAATTCCCTTTTAGCTTCATTTAGCTGTGAACTCCTCAAAATATTACTGCAAATATTCAAGACCAAGGCAAACACCGCAGCAAATATTGTACCTTCTCATTAATAGAACTCTCCATCTCTCCGGGTTACCACCATGTTAAACAAAGTAAGTCAAACGAGGTCCTTCATTAATTTCCAAAGTTAGTACCATAAAACCATTGCACTAAATGTGGCTACATAGTTCTTTTGTTTAGATTCTGCAGGCTGTTTAACTTGCGGTTCCCGCTATCATGCTGATTTGGCGCTTGTTAAGGAATAAAACTTTCTGGCTCGCAATTTGAAGATGATTGCTTGCGTACGTCCTGCAACTTACAATATTATTTGAAAAGGCACTGAAATTCATAAAAAGCTGAGACATATAGATAGAGAATTTTCAAGCAAAACTCAGAGAAGCAGAAATATTTCCATGTTTTGAGGGAGCCATAGTTCCTGTTAGTGGAAGAATCCTTTATCGCGACCGCTAAGCAGTCCATTGCTTTTAGTTGAATGGTTTTTTAAATTTTGTTATCATATTGACCCGTGTAAGTGGTTCTGCGAAAATGCTGAAATACGCATGTATGTCAGAGATGTATTTATTTTATAAACTAAATGGTGAACATTTATATAATTAAATGTTAGAATGGGACGTATGATTCGTGTAAAAAAGAAATATGACAGCACTGTCTGGAAGTAAATGAGAGATAGGAATCACCAAATTAAAGAATAGCGAAAAGGTGAATATTCTGATGAGATGGAAAAATGTCAAAGAGTGCAAACGAAAAATAGGGAATCGTAGTTATGTTGCAATTCTCTATGCCATTTAATAAAATTTTCTTATTAGGAATATTCATCCTCCTGATTCCTCCAGTTAGATTTATTATGTACCTACTTACAATTTCTTATACAATTTCTGAATTTCTATTGATGACAGCTCGAGTACAGAATTACTTTTCTGAAAGGTTTCCGGAGTGGAGACCAACGTAATGTTTGTTAACTTTTGCTATGACACAAAACATTAATAGTATTTGAGAAACCTTTATCTAGATAGTAGTTGTAATATGTATACGTAAAAATCTAATTATTTTATTCGAATCATTTCATTTCTTCGAATTATCTTATACAAGTAAATTTGCTATTGTTAGTATTGCTAATTAAAGAATGTTTTTTTTTCAATATACGCGATTTAAACTTGTAACTACGTTCACTCGTGAAGGTACGATTAAATAATGGATTATTTAAAGGTGCAAGTCTTGATAGTAGGACCTGAAAACCTTACAACTTCTTATAACACATTGGTACTTCATTCAATATGTATTCCTCACTATGCAATATGTTACTATTTTGAATAGTTAATATATTCTCCAAATCTTTTATATATAGACTTTATTGTAAAGCAGCAAGAAGGAAACTAAAAAGGACGATTTTTTTATGTGTCATCTTTGAGGCCTTAGGGTGGCTTTGATAAGACTTTATGTTGCCAGCCAACGGAATTTAATAGCAATTTTTTCCAATATATCAAACATTGTCAGAAGAACTTTCCTAGTGCAAATAATCGCATGATTTTGCTACAGGAGTTAAGCAAAAGTCATGCTATTACTCGCTAAAAATCTATACGATACCTAATAAATCATCATGATATTTTACCCAAAATAAAAATAACTTAGTCATCATTATTATTCAAATGTTCATTACCATTAGATGCATAGTTGGCAATTTAGCGATTCTGTCATTATGTAGCGAATTTTTACTTTTAGCGACAATTCATCTGTTTTAGCCACTTTCTGTACTTGCTGGAGCAAGTTTTATTACGTAAACCTTCTACCTAGTCCTAAAAGGATAATTTTTACTTCTATTTATTTAAAATAGTATTACTTTCAGCTGACAAAATACATAAAGTTCATACTATATATTTATGTTTCGTAATTTCTTTGCCGATACTCTATCTATAGTAGCAAAATCAAGCTTTTTCATTTTTTAACTTATATTTAGCGATATATTCACTGAGTTCAGTGACTTTTATATCTACTTTTCAGAGTGTATCTAGCGACATATCCAAAAATAAATTGACATCTATGACCACAAAATGCAGTTTCTCCTAAATTTAGTGACTCATCGACTGCCAGATAGCGACGGAAACGAAGGCAAAGAAATAGGAACGAGTAGATGAGAAAAGAAGAGGTGGAAAGAGGGAGTGGAGCGTTGGTTAATATGAGAAGATCAGCCTTTAAAGGGAATCGTGGATTGGGTAACCTCCTATTTGACGCATAAAGCCGCATTATTCAAAAGAAATTATCACAGCCCAGGGCTTTAGATTTGATTACCTTTGAATATCATATAAGGAGAGGAAAAACAAATCAGAGCTACCTGCCTCCCATTTCGCTCTATGGTTAATACCCATATGGAACAGCATCCTCATCGCCGCTGCCATCCCTTGTATCCTTTCACCAAAATCTCTTGACTGGGAAACCTTTTTCCTGCTCCGAAAACCTTTTGCTCTCTCCAATCACCCCTCACGAAGCCCAGGCACTAATTCAGAAATTCTCCGGTGATTCGATTACCAACGCCGCCTGGAGGAGTATGATCAAATTATTCATGGGAGTGCGTGGGGTGGATGTAAGGGTGGTCATTTGCGTAGGTCAAAAACGCAGAGGTCGACAGGCTGTGGAAAGGAGTTCGGAGGAAATTGAAAGGTCACGGGGCGTGCTCCGTCGGGGAGTGGAGACTCAAGGGTGTGAATGACAAATTTCCAACGCCCCGCTGATTTCTAGCAATTAAAACATTCGTTTCGGCGGAATTTGACCGCACTAGATTTCACGGTAAAATAATGCAGCTATCTTAGATAAAATGTCACGGCATTTGAATGATGCATTGTTTCATACCTACTCCTAGCATTTAAAATGACATCGTTAACTCAGTAATAGGAAAATATGTATACTAAGTTACTCTACAGCATTAAAGGAAAGGAAGGTGTCTTAGTAGATTAAAAACCTACGGAAAATCCCTTATTCATTCCATTAGCATTCCCTTAACAGTGTGAGAGAGACGCGGCACGGTAGTTCAGTGGTTAGAATACCTGCCCGGAAAGTGGGAGACCTGGGTTCGAGTCCCAGTCGTGTCGCTATTTTTCACACTTGTTATTCCTTTACTCTACAGCGTTCGCTATTCGCTGGAATAGCTTGTTACCCTGAAAGCGGAAACAGTTCTAACGGAGGGATACCCATGAGAAAGGGAGAGAGGACCACCGCTATGAGACTTGATTTTGAGGTTACAAGAGGAGAGTCCGAGTTGTATACAAACTTTCTCCTTTATTTAATAAATGGTCTTCGGAAAATAACGTTTCGAAAATTTTATAGAGAAAGTTTACTGTTTGGTGGAACAATTTCAACTATTTCCTACTTGCTACTCGAGATAAGAATTGAATATTGTAATCATTAAATTGTTGTCCTGGAAAGTAGAAAAACACATGATGAATTCTTTCAAGTCGATTGAATGTAATTAACTGGAAGATTTATGACACTATCTAATGTTTAACAACAATATCCAAATAAATTCACTGGACGTCGACAAAAAGCAGAGAAGTAGTCCTTTTACATAAACTGGATAATCGCTAATTACATTGTTCACGAGCAAGTAAAATTTCACTAATTTGTGCATTTAATGATAATGGCAATTAATCACTAAACGGGTATATTATTTAAAAAAATTGTGGAAAAATTAACATTTATTTTTATGTTACATATGCTATTTACGCAATGACGCGGATTCCTCTACAGAACTCCAAACTTACAAATATTGAACTCTCGTTGTGACATTCAGTTAAATATTTCAAATCGTTAATAGTAGCTTGAGCAAAATAATCTCAGACTGAAATAAAAAAGTATTTCTAAATGTGTAATATTTCTACGCAATAAATTCTCATATTCTAGTTTAAAGCATGTGTAATGATGTATATGTAGTTTAATATCGAGAAACGATGTTAATATGCCGAGAAATATCCAATTTATCGTTAGAGAATTGCATCATCCTTATGTATCCATATGAAGTATTTTTATTATTATCTGATGACGTCACCGCTCAAGGTCAAAATTTGCTATGCCTACTTTCCGTCATAGTTTCCTAATACTAAGCGACTGCGTATTTTGAGGGAATCGATAGTAGTTACTCTTCTTGTAGTAGTAGTCGGTTACGTAATACTTAATACGACGATATTACAATAAATCTCTGCGGGAATACAATACCTCTGCTCTATTCAATCGAATTCTTAAGACAGATGACTTAAAGAATTACATGAATGGAAGTAATAATAATAATAATAATAAAACGACTTTATTTCAGGGCGAGATTGAGACTAGTAAGTCTCTTCTTACATCTAACCCCAAAGTGATATAATCCACAGCAATAATTGAAGTGAATGTTTACATTTTGATAAGTACTAACTTCCAATTAGTACGAAGCATCAAATATTAGGCAGAATGTAAACGTATGTTTCAATTGTTTTAGAGCAGCCATATTGAGAGACAAATTTAGGACATGAACGAAGGATCAAACATATTCACTATGTAAGAACATTTTCTCCTCATATCCTTCAAACACCACATTTCCCTTAGCTGCATAATGAAAGATTTAAAATCGTGGCTAGATATATAAAGAGCGCGAAGGACTTTACTCAAGAGCGTAGGATATTTCATTGCGCTATCATGTTTTCAGCGGATAGCCATATCTCATATTCAAGTTTTCCTAAGGCGTTTAAATAAAGAAAATCTTTTGTTTTTAACTTCAAAGATCGTCGAAGTCTTTCTTTCCAAGGCAATTTTGAGGTCTTTGAACACACGATATCCGGAAAAATCTCTTCTTAGTTCAAACTTAGGAAATTTCCCATTCCTCAGAAGTTAGTTAACCTTTATTTCATCCGTCCCTCCTTCGGGCTTATGGTATTAACAAACGCTAATTTTATCCCCATCATAATCCGTCATCAAACAGATTAATGCTCTGTGTCTATGTCTATCTTAGTACCCTGCAAGCCGTCTTTTGGCGTGTGGCATGGAATGCATATGCACCATAACTCTATTTCACTAATCAACCACTCTCGCGTATCGTGCGCGGAAAAAATGAATCCTTGAATCGATTAGTTCTAGTATCTATTTCCCTTATCTTTCTCGCAGCATCAGAACGGCACATTTACATGGTCGACGCATCATATCTCCTACATCATCACATTGTATATTCTAACTTCTAAAGTTTCCCATCTTGCGTCTTGAAGAATTTGTATAACACTCTCTGATTTATCGTAGCAATTCTTCCGAAAACGTATCGCCTTTCGCTGCACCTTTTCTAATTTCCGAATGCAACACTTATCAGAAGGGTTCAATTCACTACCAATATGAGTTATTAGTGTAGCGTAGTGTATCATTTACTAGTATTATCATTTCTGTATAATCTAATATGTGTGCGTTAAAGGGTTTTATGCTGTTAATTTTACAACCTTTGCTTTGTATGCAATATTTTCGCCATTTAAACAGGTAGAGAAATGCCTGCTTTAGGTAGGTTTAGGATATAATTACCTCTTTTTCGTTGAACATTCATACTTTGAGGGGATACTTCATAATGGGTTCGTAGATATGCAGCAAATTCAGGGTTATAATACGTGTGAATTATGTACTTCCTTTCAAGGTTTCAGCAATGCAAACTCACATTAAAATGTAAGTAACATAAAGGCTCTCTGTGAGACAATAATTTCAAAGGAATTTATGACTAAAATTCATTTTTGGTCGACTCAGGTTTTGAGCAAAATGTCTCATCACTATAAAACTTATATTTTTCGTATACGAAAAAATGTCCCATAAACAAGAGCGGTTTGAATCATCGAGAGATTTTCCCTTGAATTTCCAATGGATAAAGGGAATTCCCAGGGATACGCCGCTCGTTCACAAATTAACAGCCAAGTTCGCAACATAAAAGATTAAAATTCTATTGTTCCTAATTCTCTCGCGATCATCGACACTTAAGAGCCGCATATAGTTTAGAAATGCATATTCCTCTTTGGGGAAGAAACAAAGTATGGGAATCTATTTCATCCTTTCATTCCTTTCTTTCTCTACTTGCTCTTTCTTGCAACCTCGCGAGCGAAGCCTCTTCGCACTACACTGTTTTCTAAAGCTCCTCAGTATGACCAAACAGAGCAGTGCGCTCTCTGTTGTGAGAATGTGCAGAACAATGTGTGTCTCTCTCCATGGATGTGTCACTGTCTCTTACAAAGGAGAAGTCCGTGTTGTGCTCTATTAAAGCCTAAAATCCCACAGCGAGAGCGTGGAATAAAAGAGCGCAGGCACACTGCCACGACCGATGTTATTTTCTCCTTGTGTTTCAGCAGCTCCTGACGGATACGCAGACGCCGAGTGCGCCGTTGAAATTACTTTCGAGGAACAAAGAGGTATCTGATTAGGTGTCTCATTTTGGAAAAATGGCGAGGAGCAAATTTATTGGGAACAAAATGTTGACGTGGAGCACAAGAATTCCCTCGCTTTGGTCCCGTGATTCAGTGACGCTTTTTTTTTGTCTAGCACCACGATTAAATTGCTGTATAATAGTATTGCTAAAAGTGCTTCGACGTCTTAGATAATTTCGCACGTAGCACCCCTCCGAGAATCGAACCCGGGGCCGCTTTCACCGAAGTTGAACGCGTTGCCCACTTGGCTATCTGGGAGCCCTGCAATCCATTGTTAGAAAACGGTGACATTTTGTGGAGATAATGAAAAATGCTATGAATTCGGTGTTTTGCGAGGTTATGATTGCAGAGTAAGAAAATCGTGAATAATAGTCACAGTTTCTACAGAGTTTAACATTATGATCTTTTTATGTAACCTCACAATTTGAACAAACATATCGTTAATAAAAAAAGTTTGCATGCAAATGATCGGAGATAATGAAATAATAATTCATTCTTATAATGAATGTATTAGTGCTTCCATAACGTACCCCTCATGTTGTTACCTTTACCAGGGTTTTGCCCAAGGAGTGGTGGAGGAGTGAAACTATGGGAAAGGCTCTCTTAAGGAGCAACTACTGGTGTACTTGAAGATACACTAATAACAGTATGAGCTACCTAGTTTACTCAAACCTAGCAACTATTGTGATTTACTTTTTCGGGTTTTTCAAAGCTCTAGAGGTTTCTCTTAATGGTATGTATGTTGTGACATTTATCTTCATTCATATTTTTTTATACTTGTTGTTAATGAGGTTAGCAATGGCCTTATATTCAACGTAGGGATGCAGTTTATACTAATGAAAATTTTAAGAGACACATAATTATTTTACAAATATGTACTTTTAATTTTGCAAATACTGTACTACGAGGGTTGGCCAAAATGTAATGCCACACATTTTTAACTAAGAAAGTATTTCTTCCGTAAAAATTAAATTTACATATTAAAAGAATGACGTATTATCTGCTCAATCTATTTATGCTTTCCTCCAGCGATTCACTAGGGCAAGTATGCTCTGTCGGTAATAGTCACTTCACTTTTTTCAACTGCCTCCTGATTCACTCACACTCCATACGCAACAACCAACTGTATCGACAACAGATGTCTTATTGACTATACACGAACGTTTGTGAATATTCCCTCTCGTTCTTTTTCTACGCACAGAAATTCAATCACAGCACGTCGTTTGGAACGTTTATCACGGTCGGAAGACAATTTGTAAGCATCGTACTGCCATGCTCCCTGCAGGGGAAAACCGAAACTATACATATACACACACGAAACAAGTAAAATAATTCAAGCTTACAATTTGGAATTACTAGCATTGGTTTTGGCTAAAAAAGTGGAACATTACTTTTTGACCAACCCTCGTACCTCTTCCGTAGCTATGGTTTTACAAAATTACAGTAATATAAACAATATCAATGCATTAAAGACAGGGTTTCTGCTCACATCCAAGCTACTTAAATACCCTTGGTGTTATCAGAAAGGGTTAGTTAAACTCCCAGTTTAACCACATTCATTACTTCTTATTCGGATGATAATCCCTCATGATCGCGGTGCTCTTTCCCATAGTCTGAAGAGCTCCCTTCAGTAATCTCACCTTTCTGCAGCCCATTGTTTTTCACCCTCTCCGCATGCCACGCTTCTTTTCAAAAAGCCGTTCACCTGAGTATCCTCGCGTCTTCCTCACTTTATTTAATCCGTCCCTCCAATTAACCCTCTTTTGTGCGTCTCTTCCCTAAAACCAATCTATTCTACGGAGAAATGAAGGCAAATCCTTCATTTCTGCCCTTTTTCCTTAATCGCTTAAGGTATTTGTTCCCCGGAGGCGAACTTGTTTGCACTAGATCCTTTGATAGTATTTCCTAATCCCTTCATAGTCTATAAGGATTATGGCTAATTGAACATCTCTTGTCTGAAATGGTACTTCCCCGTAACAAGCTTACATCCTCTCTAATAATTCTACTCCTGAGGATGTACACAACTAATCCTGCGGTAGTCCGGTACTTTTGACCCATTTGCAACCTAATAATAACCCACTTTTCCTTTTAGCTCGGGAGAATAAGGTATACAAATGTAACTGATTTGAACAGTCTTACACGTACTATATTAGAGAACTGATATATTTCTAATTCTTTCCCCGAATACTCAGCGATTGATCATTTGTATAAAACTTATCTTCTGTTTCGTAAGATGCTCTGAAATATTTGAAAATGGAGATAAACTGGTATATTAAGGTATTACATGGTTCATAGAAATAAATAGTAGTACGTAATCATCATTTTTTCATGGTATATAGAAGTGAATAGTAGTAAGTAATCATAATATTTGAGTTGGGGATCGAAGTTTCAATTAATTTTCTCTTATTTTGGTAATATATAAGAAGTATTGTCAAAGGTGCTTCAACAACTGAGATCACTCGTACGTGGGTTACAACGGGGAATCGAACCCAGATCCCCTTTTACTAAAAATGAACGCGTTACTCACTTGTATGACCTGGAGCCTTCTAAGGTACGTAATATGTTGATAATATAATTATAAATTAGCTAATTACAATTTGATACACCTTGAAGAATTCAGGACCATTTTCTTTAGTTTGAAAAGAATAGGAGAAATGTTAATCAAGATTTAATATAAATTAAAGAGTAGGTTTTGAGCATGATACAGAAATAAAGGGACTAGCAAAGGATTATATGGCATGTAGATCAGCCTCTAACCACTTAAGGGATAGTCAATGGAATTAAATAAATATACATATTAGAAGATGTGTTGACACTCTGGTAAGGAGCAAATATTTCACAAGGATTATATATTACTGTATGTATGTAAAATTTAAACTATGAGAAGAGTAAGAAGTCATAACATTTATTATTGTCAGTTCAAGAAGATTACCCGATAAATATAACTACTCCATAGCACACTTTAGAAATTGATACGCAGAGAGATTACTGATTAAGAAACAAACTATTAATAAATTGTCTTAAATTCCCTAGTGGTGGATACAAGCGACAGAAAGACTGTCTTGTGGTTATGGAATAACACTAAAACACAATGAGCCAGATTCTGTGCTAAGATGATTCTGCTTTTCAATATCAGTCATGTTTTTCATCGTTAAACCGCAATTGATAAGTTTGACTTTTATCAGTTTCAATAAAATATTTAAAGGTCGTATAACCCTTTACAATACAGTTACAGTAAATAATTTAATCTTCTTTATTTTAGTAGCCATTATCTATAGTATTTCGAAAGGTACTTTCGGTGTAGGGTATCACTACATTAAATACCCTTCAGGATAGAATCTCTTTTCTGCTTTATCGATAATTAGCCATACCAACTCATTTTCTATTCATAAATCTTTCTCTATGCACCTTTATTCACCTATAATCCGCTTTAATTTAATACCTCCCTCTCCGCAAGGGATTTCTTCTTCCATACTTCCATTCAATTCGTGATCTGTTATAATAGCCTTTCAAAATCTCTTTAGAGATATTCCGCAAATGATCGGGTGCTCTCCAATCGTTCATTAACATTATCTTAACTTAGTGATCTTGGGTTTTTCGCGTGATACGGATGATACGTCAAATATTTCACGAGTGCTTGTCTAATCAGCTCGAGTTATTGACAGGCTGAATTTCCTTTGGTTGATGAAAATTTTAGAATGGAAACTAACTGGTGAATTTATAGATATGCAGTTCCGTGGATTAGAAATTCACGTTCGATTATTCTGTCAGCAGTGGGTATAAACATCCTATTTACAACATTACCGTAATGTGACCTCAGAATCAAATATATATTCATTCAAGGAATGTTTTAATTGGTACTTAATTATAACTCCCATTTATGAGCGGCCCGCTTTTTCTTTAAACAGAGATTTGGTATTCAGAGGCTTAGGAGAGGCCACCTCAGAACGTAAAAAAAGAATTCATTTTGGTTTTTTGTATACCTGAAGGCAAAGAATTTCCTGTTAATATGCCAAATATTTAATAAACCAAGAATTACCAGATAAAGATATACCCGTGTATAGCGATAATTATAGCTTCAAAGAAAGAAAAGATCGGAGTGTTAAGTAGTATTCTCTATGAAAAAGTTTTGAGTGGAAATAGAAATTGTATTCAATTTTTCAGTTCTCAATAAAGGACTAAATATTTAATCTTTTGATGGAAAAAAAGTCGATTTTCGCTGAAAATGCAACATTATTCAGTTATTTCCTCTGTGTTCACGATTTCAGTTATTACCGTCATTAAGCAATAGTTCCACTTTATTGCTGTAGTTCTTACAAATTAAATTACGTGTTCTATTAAAACAAATATATTTATTTTGATTTATATATGGAGAGAATTGCATAGCAGAATATGGTAAGTCTTCAAATCATTATCTATATATTTTTTGAGTCTTGCTTTGAGTCTTATTCCATTTGCTAAGATAACGTAGCTGCAAAAGTACAGTAAAAGTCGCTCATGGTCAATAATATGTATCAATCTCTCCAGCATTCACTCGAGTGATATTTTTAACCATTAAAATATTTCCACTTACATTTTTATATAATATACGAGCTGATTGTTACATTATTTGCATCTAATTCGACATTAACGGTAGTAATCTTGATGTAAGAAATGATTGTCAACCTCATATAGAGTATGCATGGAGCTTCTGAAAACTCAGAAAGGGCTACTGCATTGGTTTTAGTAAATCATAAGGTAAATGGTCAGTGGATTTAGAAATTCACGTATCCGTATATTCCGAAATGTAGTCACCATAGCAGCGTAATTTATGAATTGAAGTATACGGAGAAGTTCGTCATTATAATATACCTTCATGAAAACGTTCCAGAAACTCTCTCAGAGAGAGAGGATCGAATCCAATTAATGAACAATTCAATTTTTATCCGATTAATGATCATTTTTGAATGATTGGGAAGTAATAAAAGAGAAACTTGAGTAACAGGATTATGAATGGAATAAACGTTCATCACATTATGCGGTTATGTATTATAAAGCACATGCGCAGGTAAGTAATTCTACGAAAGAAGGAATTTTTCCAAATTGCTGCTTCGAACCAACTCGAGGGGCTTTAATATATTATTTTATATCCCATATTTAGCATCTTCCGAACTTAAACATAATTCGCCTAGATATGAACTTTTGGCTTCAACTGGGGCTGCACTAAGTACAAAGATTTTTGATTCAGGATATCTGAACATGAGAAGAAAATTCCATCGCGAGAGCGAGATAAGAGAGGCGACAAGGATTCGAAAAGGCTGCCGATTTTCAGAGGGTGGAAATATTCTGCGGTATCGTATGCCGTTTTGAGAGGGAAGATAGCAGCAGAGAGATATCAGGAAGCGAGGAAAAAGTCACTTCAAGACCCAGTAAAAGGGCCTAGAGGTGTTTTTAGTGGGAGAAGTGTAGTTTTGGCGAGAGTTTCCCTTGTCACGTAGCTATTCTGGAGCCAACTTGGCAAGAATATCTAGAAAATCACATTAAGGATAGAAGAAAAAACAATTGATCCGGGTTTTAAAAAGTATATTTTTTTACGTCCGAGGGAATTTTTGGAGTAGATTAGGAGGTTCGCAACAAAAGATATAAACCCTGGGGGTGGTGATCCTCTCCTCCGACCGCACTTTGGCGGAGTTTAATCCCAGGGGGCAAAAGGGGGTTAATATTGGGAGAAAAAGAGGGCTTGAGGAGAGATAGGACACGATCCGAAGGGAGCCAAAGAAGAATGGTGAGAATGAAAAGGGTGAAGAGGCAAGATGAAGAAGAGATTGAGACTTCCATCTAAGTCTCGGCTTTCCAGATGTACTAGTTGGAAGGAGATAAAGGGGTTTTAGATAGGGGGTTTGGAGACTTGACAAGAGTTGATAAAAAAAAGATATTGACTAATTATATTTTAAAACTTTTTTGACACGCCCAGCTGGTTTTGAACTCTAGAAAATCGAAAAAATTTGGATGTGCAACGAAACCCTAGGAGAGAGCTGGACTGAATCCAGTATTTGTGAATGTACGAGTATGTATTACACATAGATGTTTATTTTTATTATGCAAAGACACGTTTCATGCTATTTTATCTCGGGTTAAGCTAGCTGAAGGTCCTGTTTATTATATTATCTCTTATCTTTTAAAACTTCTTTAAATTCAATCAGAACATACATATATACCATACAAAACTGTCAATCCTTTCATAGATTCCGTGGAACTAAATCTGAGTTTTTCCATCGCAGTAATTTGTTACATTCAGTCAAACTTTTGTCGATCTTTTCCACACCTTTTAGACCACTCACACTATCGTCAAACGGACACATTATTACTCTGTTTTCAACCAGTTTCTCATCACTCAGCATCATTTGCAGTTCAAAAGAACTCCAGAAACCATTAATAATGCATAGTTATGGTTTCTGGAGCTCATTTAAGCTGCAACTAACTCAACCATCAGTGGCAACTTTTTTTCTTCTCAGCATAATGATAAGTTTGGGCCGTAATTTCATGCGTTACTTAAAAATTCTACCGGCAGAAAACCTAAGGAATCTTTTAAAGAGTTCATTTTGAAGAAGGAACTACTGAAAGGTAGAAAGACCGGTGGTGGAATAATCTGTGCGCCACCCTACTAACTCATAGGTCGGGGTTCGAGCCCCTGTTAACACATTTTTTCGTGCTAGTGCATAATTGTTTGTGTCCGTTGTTTGTGTTTTTGATCATAAAAAATATTAAAATGGATATAATCGGGGTTTCTGCTGATAAAATATAGAATACATTTTAAGAATAAAAAGTAAACCAATTTTGCCAGGGAAAGGAAAAGGTATATTAGAGGTAGCAGTATAGTAAAAAGTGCTTCGGCTGCTATGGCCATTTCGCACAACGGCTCCCACTGGGAATCGCACCGGTGACCTCTTATACCGAAGACGAATGCATTGCTCACTCGGCTATTCGGGTGCCCAAAAGGTGTTATTGTACAAAACTCATGCACCGAGGAAAATTCTCAATTTAGGCTCAATTATTAAAAAGGCCCGATAGGACCGGGGCTCCAACCCTCTTTCCGAGCGACTGCTTTACCAATTGAGCTATCTTGCCAGGGCATTCAAACCTGCCTTTTTTCATGTGAATTCACCCTTGGGAATAAACATATTCTATTTACGTTCATACCACTCAAGCATGGGGAATCGGATAATTAAAGCAAAAGTGAATGTTTAAAAATATACCGAAGCCATGAAAGAAACATTACGTTGCAATAATACTTGCTAGAAAACTATTGCTTGGTAAATTAAGGCATCACTTTAAATTTCTAACCATCATTCAACGGAAAATAAGAGTAAGGGAAACTAGGAGGATATAGTCTTTGGTAGGATACAAATATCTTATATTAATATTATTCATTCCTAGGCAACTTTAGTTCGTAATCTAGCTATCAAATATACCTATGTATTTCTTGGATCGCATGCCAGTTTAATTTTTCATTAGAAACTAATATTTACTGCTCTGAACGTCAAAATATAACTGAGACATCTGTAAATTTTTTGTTATTTTTTTTCATTTACTTATTGAAATTGCGCATCCACCCCCTGTCTGAGTGTACTCCTCTGAGGAATACTTGGCATTTTCATCATCACATCACTGTTCCTCTTCACTCCTCTAAAGTTAATCTTTGAACTCAACATTTTAGTACACTTCAAGAAAATGCTCAGGTAGTAATCTTTACGACCTTTATGTTTATTTCATACTTTACTCTGCGAAATCGCCAACAATTAGGCTTTCCATATAAAATGACGATTTGCATTTGAGAGAGAGAGTATGCCTTTGTATGTACAAATGCATATAAAAATATCTCCAAAAATGGGTAACTTCATGGTCCTATTGGCATTAGAAGCCAAGACCTCCTAAATCATTGGTGATAAGTTAAAAGAAAGCCCACGGGATGGAAGGGATTGGGAATGTGAAGGGATGGAAAGGGATCTTTCCGAAGAAAGAGAAAGATCTGAGGGAGGGAAGACCTCCCAGAGAAGGCCCCGTAGGGAGCTGTTTGGGAAGACTTGTTTGGCCGCACGGAATCGAATCGTTTATTATCAACTTGGCATAACTTAAGGTGAATGGGAAAGTTTTAACAACTTCGAAGCATGGAGAGGGAGAGTTAAGAAGCGATACGAGAGCCAAAATTCAGAGATCATTACTTTACGGCGGTAGATATTGGAAGAGGTCGTTGAATCGTCTTCATCGTCCACTTTTATCCAAACCTAAGAAGAATAAATAATTCCGATGGACGGAAAAGTTACGTTATGACATCCGAATGATTTTGAGTTTCCCAGCTTCTCGAAAGTGATTTATTGGTCTCTCTTTGTGGTTATCTTGGGAGTCCCAACCACTCTGCGAGTGCGATTTCCCGCTCTTTTTTAACGTGTTTAACTTTCTTTAATTTGCAGCCGCTGTAATCACCTATGCTTCTACACATTTTCTCTTTATTCTGTTTAGTCGTGCAGTTTCAATGAAAAAAACCTACGAATATTTTCAATCGTTTTGGTTGTAAATTTACCTCTCTATTTTTCCTCCCCCAGTGTCTGGAATAGTTGTACGTAAAATGTAACATCGAACAGTAATTCTGAAATAATATTTCATCAAACGTATTCCCAGGACAACATTAAATATAAATTTTCTTACATAAATACTTTAACCATTAGTGGAGACACTGGAAACGTCAGCCAGAACTCTTTTGTGGCTAGGAATTGCGGATAAATTACAGAGAAAGGCGTTTCAAGAGGAATGCAATGAATAACTAGTGATCAAAAGTAGGAGAGATAAACTAACTTAGTTTCGACAGCTGACGCTAATTCTCTGGTACTGTTTTCACAGAAGTCGAACGCTTCGCTATCTTGGCTATCCTGGATCCCAGTACATTTCAAAAAAATAATTGTTAACAGTCTACAGTGAAAAACAACGTAGCATAACATATAAAATATATGAATAATTGGATAGAATACTTGAAAAATACTAAAAAATTTACTGAGAAAGTACAAACGTATGTACACCTACTTCCACATAAATCTTACCACCTTTGACGCAACCCGCATACCTAGGATGAAGCAGGAAGAGAGCGAGTCTAAAGTATTCTCCGCATTCTATTGGCTGTTGGCAGGAGGGAGCTGAGTGAAACACTTTTTCGGCGCCTTTTTAAATCGTTGTGAAACGCCTTGAAGGCTGAAGGCTTTTATATCATTATTATCGACATAAAATCTTTCCAAAATTTAGCAATTCTTTTTACTATGTTAGCAATATAGTACTAAAAAAGAATAAAGGTCGGATTTCCTCAATTTGGCCTGAATCTTAAGATTAATTTCCTCTTCCCCGGACGTATCGGGGAAAAATTGTTTTTGTGGCCTCAATTATCCTCTAATAAAAACATGACATCATTTGATAATTGAAAATACGTAATTAACACATTTTAATTACGTTTCATGTTCTTTATATTCGTAGGATAATAATAATTATATGGAATAAGAAGGCGATTAACTGTATTTCAACTAAATTTTGCAGAAAAATGCTGTCGAGAATGAGATTTGAAATCACATTTAAAAACTGCAAAACTTGCTAAGGAAAGTTAAGTCGAAAGACGTTATCTGGACAAATACACTGGAAAAGAATCGTTCAAGCGTTACCTGTAGAAGAACACTCAAATTTAAAAAAAAACCCTTCCCCAAGTAGTATAAGAAGTAAATTACAATGAAATAAATCAGTTAAATTCCATCGAATCAATAGAAACAACGTAAAAGATTAATCGTAAAGCTATCATTCTGTGATCTGAGGTTCATGTAGTTGAAATTAAATTGTTAATTTAATTATACAGAATGTAACATAGTTATTAGAAAGGAATAACAAGTGTGAAAAATAGCGACACGACTGTGACTCGAACCCAGGTCTCCCACTTTCCGGGCAGGTATTCTAACCACTGAACTACCGTGCCGCGTCTCTCTCACACTGTTAAGTGAATGCTTTGTGAGCAAGACCGGCAGTCTCCACATAGTGGCACATCCTGCCGTCCGAGGTCCTCACAGAGGCAGCCGGCTCACAAAGCGGTGTTATGAGGTTATTTCCCCCCAGGAAATCACAAGGATAAAGGAAAGGAAGGTAACTTAGTAGGTTGTAAAACCTACGAAAATCCCAAAGGAATAACAAGTGTGAAAAATAGCGACACGACTGGGACTCGAACCCAGGTCTCCCACTTTCCGGGCAGGTATTCTAACCACTGAACTACCGTGCCGCGTCTCTCTCACACTGTTAAGGGAATGCTTTGTGAGCAAGACTGGCAGTCTCCACATAGTGGCACAACCTGCCGTCCGAGGTCCTCANTATAATCCACTACTTCTTCATTCACTCCAAGGAACATTGTAACATAATTCATCCTCGAGATACCATAATACTCTATGAACTTTGTGAGGATGTTTCGAATTGTTTGCTTTTCCCCTTAAAATAGCAATCAAAGAAAGATAATTGCAGATGAAATTAGACATTCGGAAAATTTGAATTATAATATAATATTTACAATGTTTAGGTGCATTTTAATAGACTGTTTCTCTATCCTTTGTTTTAAATGAATAACATAAACTCTATTAGCTTATACTAAATAAATAAATCAACAACAAAAATTTTAAAATAAGAAATTCTGATATCAAGAACAAATATTCATCGAGTTCCACTGCAAAGATTGTTTTCTTTGTTTATACGTAGTTTTCTATGCTCTGTCTTGTTCCTCGACGCAGTTATCAAGTTCAGAGATTGAAATATCTGGAAAACTGAACGTAAGAAATACTATCAAACATTTAATTCTCTGCGCTTACAATAAACAAATTGTTTGAGTTGTTAACTGTAAGTAAGATAAATTGAGAGTAAGATAAATTGAGATTTGAAGATGGTCTTGCCCGGTCGACTAAAGTAACTATTATAATATCACTAAAATGGGCATTTTAAATGCATTTACTTAATTTTCCACAACCCAATAGTTCACTGCCTGAGTAACTGGAACATTCTACGTCGATAACTGATAACATATATCCCTAAAGTTTTGTAAGATTTAGAATAATCCATAGGTTTGTATGTATAGTGATACTGCGGTTAGCGATTACTTGACTTGACTTGTTGTTTATTTATGCTGGGCCAGATGAAGCCGAGTGGCCCCCTCTTCCCCTGGCCCAGCGCTCTCTCTAAAGGTCAAGTACAAAAAATACATATATACAATTTGTACATAGGTGGAAAATAATTACAGGCGGATATATATACAGTACGAAAAAACTATATTTACATATGGATAAGTAAATGTTTTAAATTAAGATATGTAAGAGGAAAAAGGCACTTTTCAAAAAAGGGGGGGAAATCACTCACAAAATCACACTCATTACATGTATCACTCACACTCACTGTCACAACACACACGTGTTTTATATAAATATAAATACACACATATACACATACACTTGTACGTAAATACACATATACATACGCATACATTCATATACACATACACGCACCTATACACACATATTTATTGCAGAAAATGTTTGATTAGTTTCGCCCTGGTTGGGTTATTCCTTATCGCGGGGGGCAGTTCGTTGAATTCCCTTGCAAATGTTGCGTAAGCCCCCGCCATCCTGGAAGTCCGGTGAGATGGAATCCGGAAAATTTTCTGGGAGTTCCTGGTATCGAATAGGTGCCCCGCCCCCAGGAGGCGGAGGTTATGCAACACATAAGTCGGGGCTCGGGCCTCCAACACCCTCAGTCCAGAGAGGATGATATTCAGCCTCTTCCTTTCCCGCACCTTAAGAATTTTCTCCCGCCGGTACAAAGGGGTGATGTGGTCTCTGGTGTCAGGCCTCAGGGCGTACCTTAGGCAAGCGTTTTGCGCCACCTGCAGGCGATCCAGGTCCGCACCCGAAAGGTCGCTGCCCGCAGGGCACTAACCCGTAATCAATTATTGGGAAAAGCAGCGACCTCACCAGCGCCAGGCGGGTCTATCAGTTTACAAACACCACCAAACCTATTTCTGAAATGTATTGTAGATAAGATGATGATTTGGTTACTGTCATAGTCAATCATCGGAAACTGTCTGTGGAATTAAAAGAAGGTTGCTTTAAAATATGATCATCATAAGTGTAAACAAATTCGGTGATCGTAGGAATCAATTGATGCATAAGAAGTAAATCTCTCGAAGTATAATCAAACCATCGACGTTGCATCCTGTATTTTTGAGAATAAGATGAATAATTAGAAATATATCAGAGAAGTTTGCAGAAAATATTGATTTTTCTGCTAATCCTAAACATTTATCGCTATTAGCGTCTATAATGAATCGCGTCTCGGTTTTGTAACACTGTAGAACCATAGATGAGTTAATCTTAATT
>KZ308597.1:723150-748973 GCA_000376725.2 Ladona fulva
GGCGCTCAGTTGTCACGCGCTCAGTTGTCGCAGGCGCTCAGTTGTCACGCGCTCAGTTGTCACGTGCTCAGTTGTCGCGCGCTCAGTTGTCCGGCCACGATAGCCAACTGTGGTATTCATAAAGTTCCTCCTCAATAACTGTCTTCTTTGTTTATACACATAGTTTTCTATGCTTTATTATTGCTATTATAATGAAAATTGTCTCTCGGCTTTTTAATATGGTGGAACCATTGATAATTTCATTGGAATTTTAAGTAGTCTGAAATATCGTCTACATCTTACAAATAAGTAGTTCCACTCCATCGAACAACTTTAGTAGTAATTTTACGAGTATATCATTCTAGTGGAAAATAGTTATCCTCTCACCATACAGGAAGTAAGGGATAGGAAAACTGTGAGGACATAAGGTTACGCTTCCTATTTTTGGAATAAACAAAATCTACGAACCCTTGGAATCTATGTTGCATTGAATGCTTTTTACAAACCTTCAAGCAAGTTTTACCCCAGTTTTGACTATTGACCGTGAGAGACTCCTACAGAATTTTGGACAATTAACCCTTAACATTTCTGATGCAAAATTGCGCATGAATTCCGCTCAGAATTCATTAATTGCCAGGAAACGAATGCAACGCTATGGAGAGTACTGATTCAAAGCCCAGAGATACATTTTGGAAACGCAGCAAATTTCCGCGACCATCAGCACTATATGTGAAACCCCTTTCAAGGCTGAAGCAACTCATATTGGCCGAAGAAGGCGTCTGTACCTATTGTAGTGAAGCGTTTGCGTTACTTTCCGAGGAAAGGGATGTGCGGATGCTGAATGGACGTCCAATGTCAATGTGAAGAACAATGAAAAGAAGAAAGAGAATAGAAAGAGGGAATGGAGAGGATTATCCGAGTTGGTTGACGTGTAGCTTTAATAAGAGGGCAGAAGAGTGATCTGCCTTCGATTCCACAGCTGAGGAGAAAGGCGGCCGAAAAAAAGCACATTTAAATTCCTCACGTGTGCAGAACCCATTGTCTCCGATCTTTGATCTACTCTCAGCTCACATCTCCAGTATCATCTATTCATGCACGATCAAGCGGGATCCAGGGAGCAATTGCAATGTGTTTCCACGTGTCCGTTTTAATACCCATCATATGCGCATAGAAAGGTAATACTGAGTCTTCTTTGATTTCCCCATGAAATTCCTGCGGAGTGGCAATTTCCGGCGCTTTTTCATGTGGGCCAGTTTTGTGGTGAAGAAGGGCAAGGATGCTGAAGCAAATAATACTTGAAACAAGGCTTCAGGAAGAGAAGGCAATATTTTTATTATTTCGTAATTTCAAATTTCATTGATGATAGTTGACTCTGAACACAGATAAAGATCAAACACATTTGGTGTTGATTACCCATAAATCATGAATAAAACGAAATACATCGGATATAGCGGAATTTGCTTTGCCTAACAATATAATATCAATACGTTCTAAGTAGCATGGTGTGTTATCTCGTTATATGCTATAGAAGGAATTTTACGAATAATTTAATAATAATAAATGGGTGTAATTAAAGAAACTTTCAACGAAATTCAGGCATCAATGAGCAAACAAAATGTACTGAAGCTTTTGAAGACAATCAAAATAACTTAACGCAGCATGCGGATAAAGACATATAGGGCATTGTTTTCGGGTGAGGATTATAGATATGAATGAGATAAGTAACCAATATGATGAATCTGATCTGTAGACTCAACCCTAAATAATTACGACATAACAATTTCCTACATTCGTGTGCAGTGATGGCTACATAGCAGTGGCCGATGGGTTCACTTAAATGTAACCAAAATATTTTTATCACATATATAAGTTCATTATTACTTCCAAATCAATTCAGGAAACATCGATGGGAAAGTTGGAATGAGGCTTTATTTTCATAACAATGCATAATATCTGGCAGCTTCGTTTTATGAGAATATATCATTGATGATTAAATGATAAATCCGATTTCTTTAAAATGATTGTTTGCATTATCAATGCTTTTAAATGCTTTAGTGATTTTTTAAGAAGACCAATTTATTTTTAAAACTAGCCCTTTCTGAAGTTTTCTAAAATTTAACTTTCCTTAGTTATACTGTGAAATTAGTTATTCATAGAAGTATTAAAATGAATGGAGTCGATCTACCATTTGCACAATCTTATAACAAGTAATATTATGCGTAAATCTGCGTATAATTCTATAATATTATTATTATATCACATTAAGTAATTGTTATCCCATTCATATCTACAGCAAACTACAAGAAAACCGTACAGCTACCATTCGTCTACTACTATATTTATGCGTGATCTCAAAATAAATTTTATATGAATTTGATATTTATAAACTGCAATTCAGTAAGCATTGCATTTCAGCTTGGTGTGGAGACATTAGACAAACTTATTTGTGTTTGCACGACATTTTAAGCCCCACATAAACTACTTTCATAAGGCTCAGGTTCGACCCCAGGAACTTATAATATGTTTCGTAACATTTTGCTCTAATGAGTATCAATGACGACTCAGGCGATTGTTGAATATCAGCTCAAGCATTGTTCCATAACAGTACACGTGGATTAGAAGTCCATATAGAATTATTCGTAGGAAGTAATAACAATTTAGAAGAAAAAAAATTTAGACAGCAGGGATAATTATACGGCAAAATAGGAGAATTTATAAATCTACCGGATTTACGAATGGAATTTATATATTGCTGTCTCAAAATCGAGATGAAGAAAAATATAACCTATAATTTTGGAATTTGAAATGGTTAGGCAAGGAAATAATTTTGGGAGACGAACATCATTTTATTGTAAAAGAGGTGAGTTAAAGATAAAGCTGTGTGTTTGATAAATCTCACGAACTGCATTTCACGAAATGTAAAACGCTCAAAGAAATTGAGTATTTAATTTTTCGGAATTCTGCTACCATCAGGACATACAATCTATCCTTTTTAGTAGTTTTAAAATTTATTTTATGAATTGTTTGCGAGTTCAGTTGCAATAGACTCACAATTCAATTTACGTAGAGTATATACCTGACTGCGACGTTTGCGATACACGATAAATGATGCCGATCTCAATATTTCAACCTACAGTCGAATTAATAACGATAATAGAGAAGATAGTCCTTTATATATTTTTATGATGGTAAAGGTATATGAAATTTACCATCAACAAGCATCAATCAAAATATCTTTTGATAGCTAAGATATTATTTAGACTTACACACTTTCTGGTGTAGGCGGATCTGAGATATACCATACTAGATATATTTTTTAAAGAAATTAAGCGTCATCAAGGTGCATATCCAAAGTTATTAGATTAGTGAGGAAAATTTAAGAATTGCAGCAAAAAAATCTCTTATTTAACTTGTAATATGAACTAATTTATTCTCATTATATAAAATTATTTCCTATAAAGAAAATTCGTAAGCGATCAAATATTTTTTGATAAAAATCTTGAGAAATTGGTTCAGGATAAATACTTGTAGAAACTTTGGGAGGGCTGGGGGGCTTAGCCGTCAGCCAACCCTCTGGGTGCGCGCCTGGTAGTGACGGCGGCGTTAACTAACGGCTTTAGTTGAAAAGTAAATTCTTTTCCACCACGTATTAATTTTCTTTAAGATTTATAAAGGTCAATGAATAACTTCATCCAAGTATGCAATGGCTACTACATAGATTCATAGAAAAGTAATTTTACAGATAAAACTAGGAATCGACTGTTTCCCACAGTAATCATATGCATTAGCATTTTAGAGTGTATAATTTGACTGCAATTAAAACATAGGAAAAATGGCATACATTACTCACGACTTACTCACGTAGACGCCATGGATAATAATAATAATAATAATAAAGGTCTTTATTCAGGGCGAGATTGAGACTAACAAGTCTCTTCTTACATCTAACCCGATGGATAGTATTCGTCATGTAGGATAAATTTTCTACATTTTTCTTTGTGACCAGGTATTAATTTCAATTCTAAAAAATAAAAAGATATAAATTATAAGATAAACGTGAACAAAATACCTCTTAAATTCATAAAAATGCAGAATGTTTCCTAAAAATTAGGTAAATTCTTTTCGAAAGTGTCGCTAGAAATCTTATATCCTGAAGATTATGCAACAAAATCACAACTTAGCCACCCGTGTTGCATAAGATGCAGGATACTTATGTACTCTACACGTGCTCAGGAAGCAGCATTGATATTTTCGCTTAAAAGGTAGATTTCAAAGAAAAGTTTAGCCACACACTGTTTCAGCAAATTATTTCCTCAACAGTTTCCGCGACAATAATTTGCTTTGTGAAAATATTTATAGCAAAGATGTCGCAGTAGACCATTATGGTTACACGATATATGATTTATCATGCTTTATCAGTAGATATATCATATATCTAATTAACCCTTTGGCTGCGGGAAACGTACTTCTACGTTTTCCTAAGAGGACTGCGGGAAAAACGTATTTCTACGTTTGACCTGCTCTTTCCTCCCTGTTCTTGTCCTTTCACAATTTTATGGCTCTGTCCCTGAATGAGACACCCAAAGGCTCACTCTTCTGCATTGTTCTAGATTGGGAAAATCCAAGGGATTTTACACCTCGGGGGAAACCCAACTCTTCGATTTCTGAATAGCGGATTTACGAAATTAGTTATAGTTGATAAAAATCAAGATATCTGAGTAGTGTTTGGTATCAAAATGATCAGCAAAGTGCAAGGAAAGTAAATTCGGACTGCTTATACAAAACAAATTTTTTATTAAATATATTATATATATGATACCAACCATAATTTCTAACCAATAACCACTGACCGCACCCGTAAAGAAAAGGTCGACCCAGATTATAAGGGATAACTACCAGCTAGGACTTGCCTGAGCCTCCAGTACCCCTGTTACTTTTCTCCCGCACACAGATGTAGAAAAATTTGAGGGTCCCGCAGCTAAAGGGTTAAAGCCGTTTCCTCAGAGCAATTTTGTTCCTGATATTTTCTTTATACTTTTTCTAGTCCTTTTTTCAACATTAAATATTATTTGTTATATTCTATGCAAATATCTTTACCGACTTCCTTCTCACCTTGAGGTTATTGATAGCGTCTTGGATACGTGGTAAATTCTCAAGTGAAGCTAAAAAAATATATCACAGCAGTACTTCTGTGGAGCATATTTTAAAATCAAACAAATATGTAACCAACTCATTCTTTCGAGGCAAGAAAACGTATTAAAAATTTGAGTAGTTAATGTGTTATAATGAATCCTCAATAAAATTTCAGTAAAACTTAGCATGAAAATGTTAAAGTTTTAAATTAACTATTCATTGATGAAGTTAGAAAAAAGGTGTTTCATGTCAATGTCGTCAATGTTGATGAAATTTAAGGAATGATGAGAATACAGCTTTGTCTTCAATATATAAAAGTCTCTCGTCAGAAATAGCGCAGAAAACCATTATAGTTTCATCGGAATAGAAAATAATTTTACTCCATTAGCTTTCAGATAAATCAATTTTTTAATGGGGATAGTATGCATATAATAATAAGATATTTAAATATATGGGTTCAACTGTTATGACTATTTAGTTTAAAACGATTCAAATTTTTACATGTTTTTAATAAAATTATACGAAAGATAATTTATCTAAAATAGAAATTCGTTTCCTTACAATTCATAGTCTTGGACTCATCATCAACCGTAACATTTTTCAGAATTTAACGATGTAATTCCCGCTGAGATTTCTCCAGATACTTAACGAGGTAAGAACATACTGCCTGGGGGTACGTATTTTTCCTTTCTATTACTTCCCCATTCTTGAGAAGGTAATTGAATGTCAAACCCAGACATGCACGTTGAGGAGTTACTTTCCGTAATTATGTTCACGTGTAATTGGTTTGCTCGGAATAGGGAGCTAATAATAAAACACTTTCACCCTCCATCCAACCCGAGGAAAATTATAGATGCGGAATCGCAATATGCTCGGATCACCTGGGAGGGTTAATGCTCGGATATGATCCCCTAAGTCTTCTATTAATCTATTTGGCTCAGCGGTTGGTCGGCTTCCGTTGCATCACCTCATTTCCGCACGCGGGTTCTACTTGAGCGAACGAGAAAGATGGAGAGACGATCCCTTACACCCCCTGTAACTCCTCTCTTTGTCTCTAAAGTACCAAGAAACTCTCGTCTCTGGCTCATTCTCTCCGCGGAATCAAGCGAACACTTCTCGGAGATCATCGCTGGCTCAGGGTCTCGTTAGCGGAGAATGTGGCGACTCTTAGTCCACTAAGAGGGACAAGGGAAAGGGAAAGAAAGGTGACGCGGGATTGAGAAGGATGGATGGTGAGAAGTGGAGAAGAAGTGAGTCGAAAGAAAAAGGGGAGTGAGGATTATAGAAAGAAGAAAACAAGAGAAACATTGAGAAGCAAATTATGTTTTGTAAAATTGTAGAAAGCACTGAGTTCTGTACTAATAAGAGCGTATGATTTTCTTTAGTTTTCTACTTATACCCAAAGCTCAGACTTGGACAATGACAAAACGTCCTACACTCTTCGTTTAAAGATTTTTGCCGGTTGCTGAGATACATGTTCTATTTTTTTACTTTTAACTATCAATTGGAAGAAGGACCACAAAGTAGGGAGGCATAAATGCTCCCCAATCCGAGTCACCGAGAGAAATATGTGAATGTTTCATTAATTACCAAAGTGTACATTGTGGGAGGATTTTGGGAAATGTTCGTGGGAAATTGTATTGATAATCATATATATTTTATAATTACTAAGATAATTACGAACATCTATACTGAAGGTGTTAGAAAGATGTCCGCTACTTTATATTCAACTGCGGAATTTTCACTTTAATGCAATTCGAGACGAATTCTTTTTGTACTTAAGACCAGAAGATTCTTGTAGACATTTTCGTTATTAAAAATCTAAAATTAAGTTGATTACGCATGTATCCACCGGGAATGATTCTTTAGTATCAGTAAGTAAATTCATATTTCTTCTTCAAGGTAGGTTTAAGGATTTTTCATATTCAAATATTCAATTCTAAATATTTAGAGCATAAAAATATGTCAAATCATCAAAGGGGAACGCGTCAAAGTCCAGGTTTACACTATGTTCAATCCGACATAAGCTTCATTTCTTTTGACAGTTTTCTCTATATAGTAGAAACATTATTTTCAATCTGTTATTACGTGCATTATGCGCTCCTGTGATCGAACCTGAACAATTTTAGTTATGAAGATAGATAGACAGATTTTGTTTAAGATAAGTGTTTAAGGATATCTCATATTCAAATATTTAATCAGAAATATTTGAAGCTAAAAATATGTCATTAACGTCTCGAAACGGGGTATTGGTGTGAAAGTGGCCCTGATGATTTTATATGAACAGATGGAATACAATCACTTTAAAGGAATTTGAGGTATTATTATGAAGCATACGCATTTCATTTACAGGAATTGGATGTTACAGGAGTTTTTGCCCACCTTAGATTGCAACAAATCGAAGACGCAGCCATCAATAACATATAGGGTGACACGTCGTAATTGCAGTAATTCCTACGCCTCATATTTGGATTTTCAATTTCTAATAGCTTTTTGTTTCATATCCGGTTTTTCTGCGTATGACGTTAATTGACTATTTAAGATTTTCTGCCAGAATAACTACCCAGATACCACGTACCACCAACCCAAGTGTATTTCGATTAAATCACCAGCAGAAACCAAACCCGCGATCTTCACGTACTGACGTTCTACCACTAATTACTTTAACATATATCCTCTTACGTGTAATGAGTGACGATATTTTCTAACAAGGCGATTCAAGTGTTTGACCATCTTAAGCATAAGTGAAGTATCTTACGTACACGTAAGCCAAAAGTATGGTAGAAAATGGCGATGTTTATAAAATACACCCTTGAAATTTGCGCATTCGCGCGGAAATCAGTGAGAAAATATATTGTTGGGAAATTCTTCGTGTGTATTAAAAGCCGTGGGAAGTATTTATGATTTCAAATCTTTCCATAGGAAACCATCCGAGGAGAAAAGACGACGAGTTTAAACTGCCAAAAATCCCTGAAGAGAAGCAGAGGAAGTCATTAGTTAGGAAGATAGGAAGGGAACACAAAGGAGAACATTGAGATAAGGGTTGAAATGGGGTGAAATGTGAGAGAGACGCTTGGAAAAGGAACGAGAGGCGAAAGTCGTGAGTGAGAGGAAGAAAGTTTGAAGATGAAGTAGAGGAGAACACGAGTTTTGGATTAGTTGAAAGAAAACAATTAGAACGAAAAGGGTTGGTTTGAGGCCGAGACTCAACGATGTCAGAGAGGTAAAAGCAACCAGGAAAATGGTCAGAATGATCCGCATGGAAGATAAAAGGATTTGTGAGTGGAATTTTAAGGCTTGAAGTGGAAAACATTTGGAAGAATGGTGAAATTTACGTTGTCATTAGGAGTGCTGAGATAAAAATAGTGTAATGTAATAGATAAAACGTGTGAAGCTGAGATAAAAATAGGTGGAGTTACTTGAATCTAATACAAAATCAGAAAGTACAGCCGTAAGTTATGATTTTTCGACCAAGATGAGTTTAAGTACAAAATTTTCGACTTATAATGTCCGGATCGTTAAGATTGTTTGTTCATGTTGAAACTTATTTGATGTCGTCTACCATATGCCGTCTACGGCGGCGGAGTGGTTAGTATACTAGCTCTCTATCCTCAAGGTCCAGGGTTCGATCGCTGAGCAAACGGATTTTTTAGGTTAAGGAATGGTTGTGTGTCACCGTGAATAATAATAATCATTATACAAATTAGAATTGGGACATCCTATTTCCACGAAAAAAAATGTTATAAATTAAAGCTAAAATTTACTCTCTTAGTCAACTTATAAAAGTATCCATATAAGGATTTCTTCAATTTAATTCATGATAACTCATTCCCGTATAATAATAACTGTTGCACCATGCTGTGTTTGAATAATATTCAAAGAGAAACATTTGCTAAAACTGTCGATAGAACCGGGACTCGAACGAAGATCTCCCAATTTCGGTACAGGTATGGCTACCTTTTTCTAACAAAGCATCCCCTTAAGAGAGTGGAATTGACTCACCATGGTAGTTTAGAGGAGAAGTTACCTGTCCGGAAATTGGGAGAACTGGGCCCGAGTCCCAGTCATGCCAATATTTTTCGCTTCTGTTTCTCCTTGGGTTTCTAAGCCGTACAGAAGTGCTAGAAATATATACCTTATCGTTATTCCCTGTCTTAAAGAAATTCTTAGTTACAGCTTAACGTATTTTAACGTGGAATCGATTGTGTAGAATATATGCAACTATGATATTGTTGTGTGTTTTGTACTAAAAAAATTCTTTAAAATTTACAATATAACCAGAACTCCTGCTTGTTAAGCATCCAACTATTGATCCTTCAGGACGCAAAAATAATTTTAAATTGTTTCGGAAAAAAAGAAGAGAATCGGAGGTAAACTGAAAACAGGAAGAGTTTTTGTTTCCTGTATCGCTTCTGTTATAACACCATTTTACTTAATTTCCGTCGCCGTATCCTATAGTAGGTTATATTTTTTAATAGCCAATCTACGTGCTTATTTCAGGATTCGTTAATAAAAATTAGCAAACTTCCTTCCTGACTCTGATGATATTTAGTTATTCATTGGAATTAGAGGCTCAAAGAGAAAATATTCTATTAGTGAAGAATATAGTTAGTATGAATACCGGAAATCTCTTTCAGAACTTCAAAGGCTAATGTACCAGGGAAAGGGACAAACCCATTCTGTAGCAACAAAGCTAATTACTGTTGTGCGTCTCGTTTCTGAGTGACATTCTCTTTCGATTTAGAAGCACAGATGTCTTTTTTTGGAAAGCATATGCTCTTGAACATGAATAGAATGAAAATCACAATATACATTATGATGAGGAGAGATATTCAGAATGAAAACAAGGAAATGCTCTTTCATTGTTAATAAGAGTTTTTGAAATTAAGAGGTTATTCTGAATTAAAACAGGAATATTATACAATAGTTATTGTGGGGTTATAAAAAGGACGTGTGTCAAAGCTATCTCTTTCCTTGACTGGTAACTAAGATACTAAAAGGGAACAATATCACCTCATATTATTTGTGATGAATGGGATTCCAATAAGAGTGTTTCAATTGATCGTAAACAAAAGATCTCTGAGTTACGTACACGATTCATTTCATCCATTCGAATACAACAAAATCATTTCATAATTGTAACGTAATTTAATCTTGTAAGTTATTCAATGACATAATACAACTCCTATTCGTTTCAATATTTAAAATTGAGCTATTTGAACATTATATGACTTTTATAGTAAGGATACCTAGAGGATTAAAAAATAATGTACATTCAAACATTAAGGAAATGTCGAAAGGCTACATTTGTGCTGCGAATCACTTTTATTGACAATAAAACATTAAGGAACTGTGCTTTGGATTTAAAATCTCTGTATTTTAAAAGGAAAGTTACTAGCTGTGCCCATGCCAGGATTCTGAGTGACAAATTCGTGACTGAAATGTTAAACTCCATTCCTCGTGAGTTTCTCGAAAAGAATATAAACTGATCAGGAAAAATATTTCTCACTGTAAGAAAAACTTAGAGATGAAAGTAGAACAACCAGGGGAAACCAGTTTTTGTCGGAAAAATGCGCATGAATACTTACCTAAGCCAAGCCATAAGAAATTAATGAAATTGTAGATATTTATCTATTTTAATTAAAATATAAATAATAAATGTACTTAACTGTTTTCCTATGATCGGTACGATCATAGGAAAAAATGTATTTTAAATATAATTACAGAAATATTGGTATACGAAACTTGCCCGATAGTTATGTCAATATCACCTAAAAAATCTCGTATGAATAAAATCATAATAAATAAAAATTTGAAAGATTACGATGTATTACACATAAATTTACTTTTTCTGGAAGATAAATCCAAGGTAGGGGTATGAGTATTAAGTAAAGAGTGCCTTCAGACGACGTTTTCCCAATTCACCATAAATTCCCCCTCTGGAATATCGTTTAGTTTCTACCGCAATCAAGATATTGTTCTCAAATGGAACGTCGATCGCGGAAACCGCGTCGGGTCGGATTTCAAAGTGTTTAATCGAGATTTCTCAGAACTCTCACAAGTTTGCTTTCCCCCTAAGAATCCCCCCTTTGAGATCCTCTTTTGTCGGAAGTCCTTGGGTTTATTCTCAACCAGAACACTCCGAAGGAAATTGCGCGCCTCAAACGTGCTTTCCAAGAAGTTTCTCTTGGCTGCCAATGTCCAGTCTGATGAACGCGTACTTTCACCTGCGGACGTGAATGGAGCTATCCCAATCGTTTATTAGGCGTGTTGGTGTAATTTCAGCCATTACGTACTGCGGCAGGTAAATGGATTCGATGCATTCTCCTCTGCAGTGACTCCAAATGGTAATTTTGCTGACAAGAGGGGATAGCAAGTAAAATAAAGGGAAAAAACACAAGCCTCCCTGCCATTAAGTGCATCTTTTGATTTAAAACTCTTTACGTTCTTTCACATATTCAAGCTATTGCTATCAGTAATTCTGTGCATATATTTCACACCCCCTTCATTAAAAGCTGTTTTCCTGGATGGGATAACTTTGTTTTGCGATCTCGTCGGTATGTACACATTTCTTCTTAATTTTCTCAAGGTATCTCCATAAACCTTCTGGATAATTCCCTGGTTTAAATTGAAAAAAGATCTCGGCATAGAATTTTTCAAACTTCCACGAAGGAAGAAGTGTTTTTTTTTATGTTTCTTTACTTTTGTAAATTTAGGCAGCATAAGGGATTTAAATTCTAAAGACCATTTTAAGATATTTTCATTTATTAAAGAAATCAATTGAATTATAATTGCTGAAAAGTCTTTAATAAGGACCTATAATTATGAAAATTATCAATGATGGGCAGATCCTAATTTGAAACTTATTATTTCAAGGGACATTTTTCCATAATTTCCTGTATCCTGCTATTCAATGAAATTCCTGAAGCTTCTAATACAGAAACTCTGTTAATGGGCAACAAAATTCTCAGAATATTATGTTTTTAACAGGAAATTACTATTTGTAATTACGGTACAATTTGGCCGTTTGACCAGGTGGTAACGCTGAAGAGGAGTATAGCATAAAAATTAACATTGATAGTAATTGCCTGGCATTCACCCTAAGACTACAGTATACAATTTAAAAATTAAAAGTAATATAGAGCAATAATTATTCGGCATGGTAGATTATCCGTAGAGTCACATACAAAGTAGAATTTATGTAAAACAATTTAAATAAGAAATAAATGAGGAATAGGAAACGATAGCCTTGAGTTCACTCAATAAAAACTACCAACATCTAGATTTAATCTTATTTTTTTAAGAACTTCAAATTCTTTGGCATTTGTATGAGAATTTCTCCAGGTAAAACTTTCCATACCCTAATGCACCCATTAATGAATGAGCATTTTGCTATATCGATTTTCTGCTCGCCCTCCTTAATTTTTGAACTATGATTGCATCGTCCAGTATAACATGGAAGTTTAAGTCTGGTACGCAGTTTCTCCCAGCCCTCTTCGTTGTTTTAAATTGTGTGCATCCCGGATAGTTAAAACGTCTTCCTTCTCGATTCCAATGATTCCCATTTCAAATGAGCTGGCATTTCACTAACACTCTCGGCTTTCTTGTGTTTGCCTAATACGTACATACATAGCCGCCTTTCTTTGCACGCCTTTGAGTTTCTTAATAAGGCCTGTTTCGTAGGGATCCCTAATACTCGTTGCATATTCTGCAGTTGGCTTGACCAAGGGTTTGTTCACTCTTTCTCTTACACCCTTTCCACTCCCGTTTAGGTTCCTTACTACGAAGTGAAGATCCATATAACCCTTTGAATCAATGTCTTCTACGTGACTTCCCTATTTATGATTTTTAGTTAGCTTGATGCCAAAATATTACTGCTTTCATTGTTAACTTAGAGGCTATTATATATTTCAAAGGTTAAATATACAAAAATACAGTTGAATGTATTATTATGCATCCATCAATACAATACTTTTTATTCTATAAATATACAAAAATTTGCAAACGTGCATTTCAATTCACTAAAAATAGATGAGAACTAAATTTTTAAGTGTGTGAGTAAAATGAATATTTTATGAAAATTTAATATAGTTACTGTTTCCATTCTCTTGGAAAAGAGGTATAAGATGATAAAAGAATTTAGGTTTCCTAAAAAATATTCAAGTAAACACAATGTCTTCTATTTTGTTTCTAATAGTAGAATTTTCTCTTTAAATCACTGAAAATAAGAAATATATCTCAATAAATGTAAAAGTGTTAATTCTCTGAGAAAGAAGGTACAGAAGTAGTTTATCAAATAGTAAATCAATAAACAAAAAATCATGATAGAATCTTATTAGCTTATTCAAATTGCTTACATGAATATTCTAATCATTTGATTCCAAAAACGTAAAAAAGATTAAAAAGATTCGAAGAATATATCTCATAATGCACACTGCACTACCAATACTATTAGACCATTATAGAACAAATTTGTAGGTTTCCATCACGTAAAACAATAAATAATAAATTATAATATATGCTATTGCTTTACCGTATTCTCAGGAACATATCATTTGGTTTTTATTTACCATCCGTTATTAGTTCTACATAAATATTTCTAGAAATTGGTAATCCGGAAGTTATCGTTTGTATCCCAACCCGAGTTCAGTCAACCGAAATAAGGTTTAAGAGATGTTTTAAACCACATACTTCTAATACATAGTTTATCTGCCTTATTTACCTCGAGATTCTTTAAAAGGCGTAAACGTACCTTACGTAGTTTCTGATTATATAAATGACCAATCGATATCACAGTTGAATTGGATGAAGAAATAAAACAGAAAAAGTCTGCTGTAGACGGGACTGGAACCCAGACCTCCCACTTTCCGGGCGGTTGCTTTAACCACTAAACTACCATGACAGAAAAATCTCTTCTACAATTTCTTATGCTAAGATGGAAATCGGTGTGATCTGAAGGATCCACCTGAAACCACTCCTACACATACGAATGAAACCAAGTTACATCAATATGATGCAATTTCAGATACCCAAGATACTGATGGAGCGATTCTTTTGTTCTAGTATCTCAGTCATCGGAGAAACCAAGGCCAGAAATTGGGAGACCAGGATTCGACTCCCAGCAGCGGCAGAATATTTCTCTTTTATTTATTCACCTAAGATTAAGTATGTGAACATTTTCATTGCTTATTTAAAATTGCATTGATACAATTATGCCGAATTGTATTAACTTTACACCTTAATGTTAAGTAAACTATTTTAGGTAATGCAGAGAAAAGTTAAATCAAGGAGAGACTATGTTTATGCTTATATTCTTCATCAAAATATACACCTGTATATGAGAAATACATTAAACTATGAAAAAATCATATATAATTTCTTTCGATTCTTAACAAAGTAGTCATGATCTTTCAGTTTAATCTAGTAGTCTAATATATATAAAAATTCACCTCTCGACCACGCTGGAAATATGGGAGCTTGCTTCTAAATGGCTGTAGGAATAACTTCTATTGACATTATGAATATATTCATTATAAAGCTATTAACAATTATAATTCAACAAAATATCTAAAAGTAAATCAACAGGACGTTACTTTTTTATCTGCTAAGTAAAGAGAATAAGAATCCAACTTTTGCAAATACAGGAACCGAGATAATAGTTTTTTTCAGAGCAAGGTAATCCCTCCCTGGCTGGGTTTCTTGCGGTCCATTGCTCAGTGTCTCCGCCGACCTTCCGGTACAGAGTGGCTCTATACGCCCTATTTCGGGCCAATCTTCCACAAGTCTTGACCTATTTTTATTTCCTCTCTTCTTGCGCTTCGTTTATTCCGTCAGAGAAGAATTTCCCTAGGAATTGCGAACTGCCACTTTCACGGACTTCTCGTCCATCAGGTAAAGGGGAGAGGGCTTACGATCTGAGCATTTAAAAATGCCCACTTCTTCGAAAGGAGAATAATTCGTTAACATTTTAAAGTCACTAGGAGAGAATGCTAATCAATTCTAAAACTAGTCAAAGATAGATTTTTCAGTTAGTTATTGTGTCCTAAACAAAGTTGCACGAAGATAACGTGTCATTAAAATTAACGAAAATAGCTATCCAAATAATTTTTCGAAAATTAGATCGAATTGTCAGTTAGGCATATAAGTGGATGTCTTTAATTAAAACTTATTTCAGGTTCAAAAATATTTTTAATGGCTTAAGAAGAGACATTTCAAAATTAACCGAAGGCATATTAACTCAAAAATTCTATATACACCAGGTTCTCTGGCCTAACATTAAGGATGGCCATTCAAACATAATTCTGAAACATACCTTGTATTATTCACAAATTTGTTTACAACCATTTTGGATCAATACGGACCTCCTTGGAAGAAACCGGTCGTGTTCTTATGAAATTGTGGAAATTAGATGTGGAGTTTCGGAATCATTCTTCAAAAATTCGAATTACAAATGGAACAATGAATCTGATACTATACTGGAGTAGAATACTGTTGGCAACCTTAGATATCTAACTTCTTGTACTGAAATGAAGTAAACAATTGTAAAAACAATTTGTAAAATGTTGTGGCTAGGGTAATTGTAAAACAAATATTAAATTTCTAAAAATCTTGCAAAGTTTAAATGAGTGTCCTAATGTTATAGAGTTGATGATACTTGTCAATTTTCTACAAAATAAGAATGCATTCTCCTTGGTTCACAGCCAAATCTAATTCGAAGCTTTGGTTTGTCCGATAGCAAATAACATATCGTTTTTTCGGTGTCATTAACATTTCATGTATTTCCCTTTAAAATCCAAATCAAAAGATACTTCGGTATCTTTTGTGCGGACAATTCAGACATACTGTATCGGAGCACGAAAATAAGGTAAAAAAGTTTTCAGATGTTTAACCTATGACACACATACTTTTCATATGAAAGAATTACACTGATTTTTAAGTTAGGAAAGGTCTCAAATTTTCTTTAAAGGAACCATCAACCATTCTGAATCGTAACACATAACAAGAGATCTAAACCGTATTTTTTCCACAATTGAAAGTGTAAAAGAGTTATCTGGATAAATATTAGCACCACCGCTAACAGTTCTATATCATTTTTGGCACAAGGATGACATATTTAATCTATTACTAGGGCGATAATCACACGTTTAAGTTCATTCCCCCATTTGCAAACAAAATAAAAAGAACGGCACAGCTAATAGCACACTGGCAGATGTACTCTTGACCGATGTGACTGAATGGCCTCGTATTAAAAATGCCAACAAAAAACATCTTCACTCTGACTTCTTCTGATGCGGTCTTAGGAAACCGCAGAAAGATATGCTTTCCATTCCATTCATCTTGTCTCTTCACATATATTCAAACGAAATTAAGCACAGTTCAAAGTACAAGAATTAGGTGTCCTGGAAACAGAGGAATATTTCAGTCTCCATCTTTCCAACCCTGCCTTTGCTCAGAACTCTCTCTTCTTCCTAAAATGGTTAATAACCTATAGTGGTCGACGCCATGTCACAGCATCCAGAGACACCCTGAAGATCGGTGATCGCAGAGGTTTTAATGAAACTAAACTCAAGACTGTGGTATATTCCATTTACCATACCCCTCTATTGAAACTGTGAGAGGTTAGGGAAAAGTAAAGGTCGTGATCAATATAAATGAAACGTTTTTATCAGAATAGAATAAACTTTATATCTGACCAAACTGACTTCTAGCGTTCTCTGTGAAGTACAAAAAAATCGAAATACTATTTTGCATTGTCGAGTGAAGCATGAGAACAATTTATACCTATGCTTTTATTTTGAAGTGCATATAACTCCATGGACAAAATAACTCTTGTCATTTCATTGAATAGAATAACTCCTTGGAAATTGCCACTATCAGAAAAGATGTTATATATTGTTCGATAGTTTTTTACGTAAGACATGCAACTTATATACATATAATGGTATTAAGCAGCTTGGATATACATTGCACCATAAAAGCATCTTTATTGACCACAAATTAATAATTAGATGACATAATAATGGTAAAATAAAGTAGAGGAATGAAAAGCTTACTCATCCACGTATTCACGGGTATTTTCATAAGTAGAACTAATGTCAAAAAAAGAAGTAAAAAGTAACCAGAGCATCATCATTATCGATTACATCCAGAAAGCTTATTAAAACAATACTATTGCTAACTTCATTCTTTCATTAAATACTTAAATGTTTCCTTACTCTTCTGAATTTTATTAAGAATCTTCTGAATTTAGTAGTAGTAGTATTGTTAAAAGTGCTTCGACAGCTAAGGACATTTCGCACGTGAGCCTTCACCGGGAATCGAACCCGGGACCGCTTTCACCAAAGTCGAACGCGTTGCCCACTTGGCTATCTAGGAGCCCTTTTCTGAATTTGGTATCAACCAAGATGCAACAGCACGTGAGGATTATATGAATGAATCATGTGTACTGTGAGTCACTGTCCGCGCTCTCGGAGATAGGAAGAACTAGAATTAGTGTACTTTATTGTGAGCAATAAGTGTACTTTATAGCTAACAATTAAGAATAAGAGGGAGATGAAGACAACGCCGATTATGATGATTCAATAACGAATTTAAGTTGATTCCTATTCTTTTGTACAAAGTCCTTGATAACTTGAAGTCCAACAGTTTATGTTTTCTTGTGAATTAAAATTAAATATTGTTTTCAGGAAATGAGAGGAAGTGAATAAAAATGCGAGTACTCCCTTATTGTGATGAATGAACGAAATGAAAGAGATAAGTGAGGTAGGAAAGGAACGCTCAAGATTGAGAATTCTCAGTGACATACAGTGCGTGCAAAAGAGGAAACGGAGAATAAGTAACTATAGCAGGGATGGCGAACTTTTAGCGAAAATAGTGATAAATTATTAAATAAATATTGAATATCGTGTCAACGTATTGATAGTCCGGTGAGATAGTGATGTTATCTATTTTATTGTGTCATTGGTGGGATTAAGACAAGTTAAATGAGGTAATCATTAAATCTCGTCAATAATGAAAACAATCCTCATTTACTCACCATAGGGCTTCATTTTTCAGTGAAGAACAACTAACGAGCTTAATGCATGTGCCGAAAAATCTCACTTGCAGCATGGGATCACCAAACCTAACATATAAGGTTCTGCTAAAGATTTTTAGTAATCTTTAATTGTTTAGCAGAGGTATTTTGACATAAATTGTAATAAATTTGATGTTTCTTTTTAAAACCTTTGAAAAACTAAATGTTAAATTGCAACTTTTAATGAGTTGATTGTTATTATCAAATGGGCCACTGTATGCGATTTAATGATATTTACATTACTTATTAAAGACATTTATTATGAAATATTCTTATATTGATACTTTTAACAAGGCATATGGACCTTACTAGTAATTTATACGTTTTCATTTCCTGCAAAAACTGCTCAGATTTATGTTTTTCTTATATAATATTACAAAAAAATTTAACATCTGTGCCATTTATATACACGTTAGCTTAAATTTTCCAATGTATCAATAGAAGACTTACTCAATAAAATACATTTTCTTCCAACATCGAAAAGGTTGCGAGTAATGGAAAATATTATGTATATACGTATCCCTTAATGAATTTCTCCAAAGACGCTTAGGGCGCAACATTGTATTTGAATAGGAAATACATGAGCACACGATCAAGTACACAGGTACACGAGCGGAAAACATTTCTTTGTGTCATCTCTATTATATGTGTTTCAATTACACCTTCTTCACTGGCTTTTTGTTTACCTTTTCCAGACTGCCATCGCCTAAAGCACCGGCATCCTTGTCTCCGCTACGTCAACCGAGGGAAAACTTTTCACAACATTTGGTCAGGTGGAAAGAGGGTACCTCCGGGATACGTCTCCCTTCTGGGTCCACTCTGAGAGAGAAATGGAGAAAGAGAGATTTGGATAAAGGTCTAAAGGGTGCTCAGGAGAAAGTTGCACGGAAGAGATTGAATGAGGTGGATAGGAACAGGTAGACGGTGAGGATAAGAGATATAGAGGGCTGTTGGGAGAGAAACAATGGGAAGGAAAGGAGTTACAGTGAGATTGAGGCAGAGAGTTGATGAGGTTGGAAGAGAAAGTTGAGGGAGAAATGCTACGAGGAAGAAAGGGAAAAGACGGATAGAAAGAAGGGAAGGACACGTAGGAATGAGAACGGAAAGAAAAAGAGGAATAGAGAGGTTTTAGAGGAGAATACAACAAATGCATCCTCAACGGCTCCTTATAATCTACGCTCCGGGCGGCCGCGGAATGCCATTTTAAGTGGCTCCCTACGAATTTCTCGAAAGCTCCCTAATTATTGAAAATTTTGAATGCCTTCAGCTTTATTTTTAAGTAATGCATTCATGGTTATGCATATTATGAATAGTAAGGTATGATTAAATGGATAATTTCGTCATTAAATGAAGAAAATAAAAAAATACGCAATATAAAACTCTTCCATTTATATAAATACTTCCATGGCAATATTGGCGACGCTTCATAAGCTAAGTACCCGATTTAATTTCTTCACCCCAAAGATAAAAAAAATGAGAGTGAGGTACCTCATCCAAAAGAATACTGTAATGCTTGCTGCAATTTATGATAAACTGATTCAAATATCTCTCCTAATTCTAAGAACTCGAGGCTGAAAAATAATTTTTTGAAGTTATATCCCACGTTTCCATTCTTGACCAGAAATGTTGTTCATTAGAACTTCTTTCGTCTACAATTGAAATAAAGACAAGTTGATGCTATCTTTGGATAATTTATTTACAAAAAGATGGAATTTATTTGTTAGTGCATTATATTCTGATATTCGTCACCCCTGGGAAGTGACTTTATTTCAATGGCCCTATTCTATTCTATAAGGTAATCGGATTTTGTTAGATAAGTTCACAGATAGGATTCTTTTTGGCAAACCGAACGGAAGAGAAACTGTTTACTTTTAACAATTTTTATAACTATCAACCTAAAGAAAATCCTAAAATTCTCTCTTACTTTAAATATTAAGTGAAACATGCAACAATAATGTCAACTTCATAATTTAAACAGGGTTTAACCCAATATAATAATAACCCAATATAATAACCCAACAATAATGTCAACTTCATAATACAGGGTTGTACAGCTTTCCTGACAATTACATAAATAATAACAACTCGTCTTGATTTATGGGCGAGATTGAGACTAATTAGTCTCTTCTTACATCTAACCTTTAGTCATTGTACATAGAAAGAACGAGGTATTGGGAGTTAAACTAAAAAGAAAGCAATAAAATAAGGAACTATTATATGGGTTTAAAAAAAACTAAGTCTGCACTTAGGAAAAAAAAATAAAATAAAACCCTGCAGGAAAAAACCCACGTGAAGGGGGGCGTAAAAAACCTAGGAAACCTACTGACAGTGGCGACTAAAAAAATTTAAAATAAGAGGGGAAATTTAGTAAAAGAAAAGTGTCAGTAACAAAGCTGAAAAAAAGGAGAAAACAAGAAAAGCAGACAGAATGAAATCCACAAGTCTTACAAAAATTCTGACAAAAACAGATGTTGGATTTGAATTATAAGAAGTAGGAATTAATATATGATAAATGAGAATAGTAAAGGTAATATGGATGTATCGAATAAAGATGAAATATTGAATAATAAACTGAAAAAACAACAATTTAAATAATACAACAACAATTATGAAATAAAATTGTAACAATATACATAATAAATTCAAATCATTATACCAATGGTAACATCAACTTCTTCTTTAAGTGGAAATTAATATCAATGACCTATCTCTAAAACAAAGATTACCTAAAAAGTCTACAAAGATCTAAAAAAGATCAATTTCTCGTACAATTGCTCCAATAAAACTTATGCGCTAAATTCATCAGAAAAGCTAATGCTAAATAAAAGAAAAGCTCATGCGCTAAATAAATCAGAAAATGAAGGTTCTAAACATATTGAAGAAACTCTTATGAATGTGGCTATCGAAAAGAGAGAGATAACTCGTTAACATTTTGTCCCGGTGTTATTATAAGGTATGTAAAAGGAAGAATAAAACATCAGCCCCAAATTAACACTCAGCAACGTTATATAGAAAGCTAGATCGTAGCTGTTACCAGTTTAAAATTAAGAGGCGTTCCTAATTCATTGATTTAATTGTCTCATTTTAGTTTACCTAATAGAGGATTTAATCGCAAGTGAACCGAGAGAAAACGATCAAAAATATTCGCAAAACGGCTTCATTGTGACAAAATTTTACTACGCCACAAAATATTCGGTAAAAATGCACGTTTGAGTTTTGAAGTAACCGAGACAGCTGTCCGAATATTTGTGAATAAGCGCAGAGATTAATTAAAGACAGAATAAAATTAGTGAAAGGTCCGTAAAGGTGACCAGTAAAGAAAGATGTAACTGAACAATATTAAAAACGGCCTCAGCCATATTTTACGCACAGAAAATAATGGAAATTCGAAAATTTTCGGGGGTATGAGAAATTTCAGTAAGAGTGGCGGCGCTATTTCTTTCTCAGACTTTTAGGGCAAGAGCTCATTCGCTCGAGATGGTCGTAGCCCATGAACAGAGAAGAAAGGACAAACTTTCACCCTTCTTACTTCCTTAACCTCTCTCCACCCCTTACCACTTTATTCTAGCTCTCATACACGCAGATACACGGGCGACCCTAGGGTTCGAAGGGCTATAAAAGATAAGAGGGGGAAAGAGCGTCTCCCGATATTCTTTCTTGAATAAGGGAGCGGTTGAGATTTGTCAGGTGGAGAACGGCAAAGGAGTTTTAAAGGGTGCGAAGCCTCCCTTCCTTTTTACTCTCATTTTATTCTCAGACGAATGTCCTTCGGTTTATCTCGAGTTTTTCAAATGATCAAAAAGACTTGAGGCATCCGACTTGCGGACGTGTTAACTGTTATTCTTTCTTGTCCTTGAGTCCACACTCTGCAGAAGTTATCAGTGGGTCGTTTTAACTTCTGTGATCTTTTACAAGTAACACCTCCGTAAGAGAACCCTCACAGTAATGATTCCTCTCTTTTCTTTGGGCGATGTAATATTTTAGAAAAATAGAGTTATATAAAAAGGCAAGTAAAGCGTCACTTTGACATCGTTGCATCGTAAACTATTTTTGGAAGAGAGAAAGGCTTGCAAGCATCTTTACGATGATGTTACTCGTATGTTAGGAGCTAAAACAAAGTTAAATGTATTGAATTTCGTTACTACATGCTTTAGAGATAATAATCCCTTTTGGAGTAGCCTTCTGAAATTGGGAAAAGTCTTTATCAATTTATCAGCAAGTTTCTAGAAAATGAGGAACTGTTGGAAATACGTTTGTGATTTATGCGTATAATGAGTATGTACTATTAACTGAAGCTCAATAAATTGGTGATAGCAACAGGTTTATATAATATTGCTATATCCTTTCGGTGTACCTTTAGCTCATGTGATTTGCTCTAGAATAAATACATTCAGATATATAACCAAAAGATATTTAGATTATATACATACTGAATACTCAAAAATTACCTTATGATAACTTACTGTTTATGAAGTATGGGAAATGGATATAACTTTTGGCATAACATGACGAATGTAAGGAAAACTCATAAACTTCCGAATAAATATCTAGGCAAATATCGAGTGTTGCTTGGCAGAATTCTTCTATTTTGAACACAAATAAGAACACAAAAACATGCATTACTACACAACTATAGTAAAGTATAGTTTTGTAAAAGGTGCTTCCACAGCTGAGGTGATTTCGCACACCCACCGGGAATTGAACCCGAGACCCCTTTCATCAAAGTCGAACGCATCACTCTCTTGGCTATCCGGGATCTTTCCGATACATAATTTTCTTAAGTAAGAAACGACCTTTTTCATGGTTACAACATTACCGATAGGCTCAATTGCTAAAATTATTAATTAAATTCTAGGATGGATCATATTTACGTGTTCTGCTTTAGATTTCTCATACACTACCGATCTCTTCAAAGCTCGAATGACTCATGAGACCAGCAAGAAAAAGAGATTGATAAGTTTTAGCAAGAAATATTCTTAAGGCTTTCCTTTTATAATTTTCAAGATATACAACTTAACAGACGTCAACAGAATCGGAATATTGCTTCTATCATAAATATAAGTAAGAGGAGGGACGAGTAAGCCCAAGTATCCCCAATCCCCTATTCCATATCTGAGTTAGCCCAGACTTTAAAGTTTAACTTGATTTAAAAATAATTCTCTTGGTATGAAATCTTGATTCCACTTTGAATTTACAAATATCCAAAATGTCAGCCCTTTTATGTATGATGCTCGTTGGGTCCTCACCTAGAAAAGTCACTTTTGATCTCATTAACGCTATCTTTCCGCGCGCGGATGATTTTCGTCGAAACTCATTGCTCGACGCAACAGGCGGATGCCTCCGGAGATTTAGCGGAAGGCCACATTGCATCAGACGAATCTTCTTTTATTTGGACTTTCATTTCTGATCTCCCGGCTCGCGATAGCCCTTCTCATCTTCTCTCCCCTCCTCCGACACCTCATCTTCCCTCGCCAATCCAATCCTCCGTTTCGAGTGGTTCCGTGTAAATTGGGCCATCCCGCCCTCACCCCTCCATACGAAAACGCCCCTAAAAGCGTACTCCGAGCTAAACTTTGGGAGAGGCTGACAAGGTGAATAGAAAGTCTAGGAGCTCCTTCTATTCGGCTTCGGCTCGAAAGCCATTTCGCCCCAGTCCGCCAGCTCACGTCCCCTCTATCTCCCATTTTTCACTGCCTCTCAATCCCTATACTACACTCCCCCACACTCTAATCTTCTGCGCGGTTCGGAGCGGTTTACGGCACGTCATGCGGGGGAAGGCCTTCCTTCAAAGCGTCCCAATATTTCTTTCGGAGAGTCGCCTTCTTGACGAAGCTTTTCGTCAAGTTATTTAAGCGTTACGAAGAAAATTAAGTAATCTAACTGTTTTCAATAGGCATTATAATAATTATATATTTTATTTTGGTATATGGCTATACATACAGCGATTAAATATGTGTATAGTAATTGCCTTGTAAAATGCTGTGCGTTTCGGTGAGGTGAATCAATAACAAAGTAAATAATGGTCGAGGAGTTTTTTATCTTACTATAATTGAATAATTGGTGTTCCTGCCTAACTCAATCACAAGCCTTCTTATTTTGGTGGTTAATTAATTGATTAAATCCAAGACCTATTCGCAATTAACAAAGAACCTTATGAAGTCTTGATGGAGGTAATAAATTATCTTCTACGGTGAATCTTTGAGGATATGTATACTGGGATAATTCTCAGAGTAGCATTTACAAGAGAGGACCTCCTTATAGAGCCTAGAAGTAGTTCCTCTAAGAAGAGCAGATGCCCAAGGTTTTCTCAACTTAATAACGCGCAAACCAGATACACGGCCGTTTCTCTCCATTACTACATTTCTTTTCCACGCCTTAGCCGCTCGCATTCATTCTCTTTTCTCGGCACTTGAAAAGGAAGTGGAAGAAAAGGAAAAGAAATTGCGCTTTATACTGAATCGAGGATTTATTCGAAAACTTCCCTTAAGGTGACAGCCTCCCTGAGTTGGCGACGTCGTATTTCTTTCTCATTGAATGGACTTCTTTTTTCTTTCAGCTTGAAATGTTAACGCTAAAATAAGAATTCAATTGAACCTGATTATTCTCTCTTCTGCGGCTAAACCGAGAAAATAGATTGAAAGGTAAAACGGATATTTCGCTCCTATGTCAATAATACTTGCTTTTGCAATGAATAATTATCAAGTCGTGTATACTTAACTTTTGAAAACTTCGAATTATTAAAAAATGTAATTTAATTATTGACGTATCAGTATTCATTTTATGGTGATTGTATGACATTTTAATAATAATTTTGATGAAGGTACCTACTGATACATAAAAGAAAGCAATGAAAAATTCTGTTTATTTTTTCAAACGTGAGATTTTAATATATTTTGCTGTGGGTAATTACATAAATGCAAATTAAATTTCTAATCGTACACCAATTCACAATTACAAATACACCTAATATTAATTAACAGTAATGTAACTCGGTTAGGATACTAATATTTTTCTTGCCTACAATAAGTGAATGCATTATGAAAAAGGTATTAATTCACCTTAATGGCATTAATAAAAGTAGTTATGAATAGTAGTAGATAAGTGGGAGACATGAATTATTGGAACTATTTCCGAACAAGGTTATAGTAAGATCAATAATTCCTGTGTATAAAGCGCGTTCGATGAGTCTAAACACAGAGGATGCTTGGAATTTGTTTTTACGGAAAATGCGCGACCTCATGGTTATTTTTTTTTTCCTTTCAAATATTCCAAACAGAGCAATGATCCAAGATGGTACAATAAAGACACAAGAGGAGCTCTTAAGAAACAGAGACGTCTACACTCGAAATTAAAAGCCTACACGAGGAATTCAAATAATACCAACACGGATCAAGTAAAGAGCGAATACAAACAAGCGAAATCAGAAACAAAGCGAACCATGCGAGATGCCCTCCAACAATTCAAAAGAAAGGTGTTATGCGAATACTTAGATGAAGATCCTAAAGCCTTTTGGTCATACGCGCGTGAGGTCCAAGATAAAAAATAAACGGTAGGTTCATAAAAAGATAATAGCGGTAACATAATAAACGATGCCAAGAGCAAAGCAAACACCTTAAATGATTTTTTCCGTAGCGTA
>KZ308598.1:2183-25202 GCA_000376725.2 Ladona fulva
AATTATATTTTGATAAAATTTTACTAAATTTTACAAAAATTTCGAAATTTGTAAATAGTTATATTTTATTAAAATTTAACTAAAATTTAGAAAAATTTTCGAAATTGGTAAATAATTATATTTTGATAAAATTTTACTAAAATTTAAAAAAATTTGAAATTGGTAAATATTTTATTAAAATTCTACTAAAATTTGCAAACATCGTCGAAATAAAAAATAATCACATTATATTAAAATCTGAGTTTTTGACGATTTAAATGATTTTCATAGCAATTTTCCATTGCAGGTGATCGTTTAAAGTCGTCCTTTTATACAATACTTGGCAGAATATTTTTATTTTGAAAAGTTTTATGAGTTTACGGATTTTATTATTATTCTACAGAAACATATATTCGCAAAACTTTCAATTTGGTACGCGATAACTTTATATGTAAACATTCCTCATACTTGGTTGTCTAATATGGTAATTACGGTAAGTGAAAAACTTTTAATGGTCTTCTGAGAATGTATTGTGAACAAGATGAAATTTCCATGTAAAATCATCAAGTATTGTAAAAAAAAGAATTTGTGAGTTTTCAAAATTTTGGTAGGCATAAAGGATTATATATTATATATTAACAATACGTAACGAATTAAAAGAAAATACCGAGAAAAAGTCATTGACCACAACAGATTTATCACTTTCTAGGGAAGCACTGGGTCAGTCTTATTTTAAAACTGATTAAATCTTGCGCAAGAAGTAATTATTCTCGCGATTACTCTTCCCTCCGAAGAAAACAAGACTTGATCCATCGCTCTTGGCCAAGCGAACGTAATTTATCTCTGTACTTAGCGGCTTGAAATTCTAGTTTCATTCTAATTAATTTAGAGTGAGTCTAAAGCCTAGGCTTCTAAATATAAAGGTGTCGAAAGAAGCATGACCTCATCTCTTTGCTGAAAAAAATTCGCAAAAAAGAGAGCCATGACGAAACAAGAGTGACAGTTATATTCTCAGCAGCAAAACATGTAAAAAATAGATGAAATGGCGAATAAGTGAAAATCTCATGTAATAACACATATTACGCATACGATCTTCTTTCTTTTCTTATAATTCACAAATACTTTTTGATTAGAGAATTTAACTCGAATTTAACTCGTTTTTGGATTATGCGTATTTTCGAGTTATACTTTCTGTTTGTACTTACTTATTTTTCTTTTTTCTTGCATTATACTTTAGAAAAAATACTAGAATCAAGACAAAAACGATGAAGAATTGTCGATCGATGACTGTATTATATCAACGTTGAAAAATGTCGTTACTTATGTAATATGTACATAATCAGTTATGGACATAGTTTTCCTAAGAAAATGCAGGATTAAAAACATCTGGACACACCTGAATTGCGCGTAGCTTATATTATTAGAGAAATTAAATAATAAATATTGGAGAACATTAAAGTGGTACGGTATTGGAATTGTACGCAGGAAAACGTATCAAATGGCAAGTAAAAATGAAGGTGAATGATTTATATTCCATTTTCACTTTCTTAAGCCAATAATAAATCAAAATTCAATCAAAAGTAAACAAAATCAGAATGTTGCTTTATTGAAGGTTCTTGGAAAATAGTAAAGAATAGTCTGCATATGACCTGAAAGTTGCATGTTCTTCAGGTCTCCTAGACAGAGAATGTCTCTCTGCTACAGTTTTAAAGACATCGAACTATTCCTTGTTGTATGAGACAAATTTAAGACCCAAATTGTTGAAAAGCATTTTAATTATTTCTTCTGATAGTCGATAACGAAAGAATTAGAATCTTACATGCAACATTGTTACTGCTACCGTCGTTAACCAGCCGGGGTGGCGGAGTAGCGCTCCATTCCCTAGGTCTCGCGTTCGAATCCCGGATAGTCGGATATTTCCATGTAGGGAATGGTCATGCCTGTTCATCCTTTGTTATTGTTGATTAATTATTAAAATGCTTGTTATTGAGATTGGCCTCAGGTTTCCATTCTAGAAGTTATTTTTATTGTTGTTATTGTTAATTAGTCGGCTTATCATTAATCTATCTACCTTCTTTGTAATGGAATCAAACCATCTGAAAGGTAACTGTTTATAATTAATTTAGATAAATAATTAAAATATTGGTCTCCCAGAGAGCCAAGTGGGCAACGAGTTCGACTTCGGTGAAAGCGGCCCAGAATTCGATTCCCGGTGGGGACCTTGTGATGACCGTGGTGTCGAAGCACTTTTAACAATACTACTGCTACAAATGAATGCTTCTGTTAACCATAATGTAAATAAAAACGCAGGCCCTTTCTATAAATGTGGTCCTCGACATGCATCATCCATGTTGCTTCATATTGTGGAGCCTCTGATGGTGGAGGCATTGTCTCTGAAATGCGAATAGGGGTTATCGTTAACAATTAATTTCACAATTGAAATTAACAATTGAAAATTAACCATTTCAAATTGTGGAACCCTTGAAAATGGAGATATTGTTTCCGAAATGTGCATAGGGATCCCAGAAATCGGTAATCCGGAGCTTCCCGTTTGTCTCTAAATGCGAGTTCCGCCTGCCGATATACGGCTTACGGAGTGTTTTTAAAACTCTAGTGCATCATCCAGTGGATTCAGCTATAATTCCACAAGAGGAAAACCTCTGCTGTTTATTTCCCAATCAGCAAAATACCCAAACCTCATTTATATAACTGGGACTTCCATATCAACGAGTCGAAGATAAAAAATTAGAATCACAAATTTGATGAGTACAAGTGAACTTGAAAGATTGATCGGAACTCAAAAGGAAACTAAATATATCTGATGCGATACAGATCAGAGAGATTGATAGTGCTGAGATTTGTTTTCCTCTGCAAGGAACCTGGGGGATCCCCAGGGATGGCTAAACATGGAAATGAAAAACGCAGAAAGAAATAAGACAAGCGATTCGTCTCGAGTGATGTCAGTCGGACGGTTTTAAAAAATTACGAATAATAAAAAAGTTGTGTGTTGTAAACAAGGAACATAATCAATCCCAGTCACTGCATTTGATAGGAGTGAAGCATTTGATTGATGGATGACTGTACTTATATTCCTTACTATTTCCAATTGAGCGTAGGAAAGATAAATGAAGACTGGTGCAATGATTTTAAAAAAATACCACATATATAGCAACTGACGACGAGATCAGTCCGCTTAACATGATCATTTACTAAGATGAAGAGGTAAGTTGTGGACCCCGTATCATAGACCTATTTTAACTGGGAGAACCCTCGAAGTGAAGTGATGACACTCTAAGTTAGAAACAAATTACCACGCCCCGTTAAATATGTACTATTTGATAAAAATATTTTTTAAACATATTGACGAAAACATTGCAATGTCGATGAGTTTGTTAACGAAAAGCATGCTTAATTAGATAACAATGTAAAATATCACGTAAAAATATATCATGGAATTTAAATAAAATACGTCTTGTCATTGTAATAAAACGCTATGTATTGTAAATATAATGTAATTGATAAGTAATTTAGTGTGTTTATAAAACTTAAAATGTTCTAATTGTGATTAAATGTAATGTAGGTTTGTAATTACCGGCTACAGTATTATTGTAACAACCTGTGACAATGACTTGTCCTATAGATACCGATGTATGCCGTTGGATAAATAAATTTATTACTAATATTATTCTTAAACCATCATTTCTTAACAATGATAAGCTAAGACAATGGTGTATTAACTATTGTAATTAAGTAGGATACAAAAATTAACGATGAAAAATGCACGCTTCATATGCTTAATTTCAGAGCGATGAAGTGTAAACGACGTTGATCTATAGCAACCTCCCAGCAAGTGCGAAATCCGGGCTCAAAGTCCCACCAACGAGAAATTGTTCCCTTCATTTCTTAAATTATGTTATAACGTAGATGTTTGTGTTCCGCGAAAATATGAATCGAAGGAAAAGATGCAGCCAAGAGTAACTAAGGAAACAAAAAAAATTAGATTCTTTATCACATTTCTTTTAAAATGTGTGTACGAAAAATAAACTTTTGCTTGAAATTTAAAATCATTAACGTAGTTGGAATGCAAAAAGCTTCAGAGCGGCAAACATTTCCAGCTTCGAAATCAATTTTCGTTCTTTGGCAATTTCATTCTCTCCATTGCGTAATTCCTCAATCTAGCATTCTATTTCTATACCTGGTAGTGGCGAAATGTCTTTCCCGTGTTGCTTTTGCGACTTCACCAAGATTACCTCCTTTGGTAGAGAGGCGGTCATATGATACCAAGATTGACGTAGTTAGAGAAACAAGGAAGGGAAAAAGTTTATGGGGAAGATCGGAAACGACTTCAGCTAATTAGATGTATCGAAATTCAGAATGGGAATCGATAGGGACAGTTAATGATCAAGGATATCGCATTAGGGGGCGAATTTGACCTAGTTGGTCCCTAACCTACTGCACCAAATTGGAAGGCAGTTGACGTCTACTAAAATTCCTACTAACTGCTAATATCTACTTATCATCTCTATCAATTTATATTTCGACACAACCTCCTTGTTTTTCAAGGCATTCTTGGTATCTTGGCAACAGTTTATCTCTGTGTCACACTATTATCCTGCCAAATTCCCGGTTCGGTTTTTGGCAGCAAAAAAAGAGGAAACAGCAGTGGAAATACATATCAGATATCCTCAGCGTACGCTAGATGGGCTACGTCACCACTGCTATTTGCAATCAACACTTCACTTTATCTTAGACGAGATCCAATACGCATAAGTGCTCGGTGGATGGATGGAGGTGGATGCCGCGATCGTTATCGAAAGACAATAAACAAAGACCTATGGAAACTGCTCTATCTTTAATGCATTTAGTCGAACGCGTGGAACTGCTGTGATTTCTCAAATAATTACTTCTCTTATAGAATGGAGAAAGGATATGGCCACTGATGGTTAATTAATATTTTGGTAACAACTTTTCTTTTTTTCTTATTTATCTTTTCTTTTTTCTTCTGAAAAACAACAATTCTCATTATAAAAGTCGACAACAATTAGGAACAAACAAGTTTAATGAGTTGTTGGGCGCGGAATTTGGCGTGATATCGAAATAAATAGTAATCCGTTGCCAAGTTACGAAAGATGCTATGAAAAACGGGGAAATTTAGTAGAAAAATAAAACAATGAATGTAGGTACGTAATGAGAAAATGCTATTCTTTATTTTTCTACAGTTTTTTAAGTTCTCTAGCACAGAAAAGTTTTTGGATTTTCATACGTATTCGTGTGAGAGTTAGCCTAGCACTGCTCGGGTTCGAATCCTGGTTAGGGCATGGTTGTTTTCGTTCGTAACTCGGGAAAGGTTAATTGCATAAGTAGTCTCTTAAAACCAAAATTCGCCTAATAAAGTGATTAGTGTTATTACCATCGTCATAATCATCATCGTCATCATCATCATTGTAATTATTATCATCATCATCACTACCAACATCTTCATCCCTAATACTATCATTATTAATTTTCCACAGAAACTTCAAATTAGCTTACTTTGAAGTTCTTACATTTAATGAAAGTAAATAGTTTATATGAAAACAATAACTAGAGACTCGGCAAGAGCAATGGGAAAGTTGCCTCTTTACGATGATAGAGATGTCATCGAGCTGCCAATTTCCTAATAAATTTGCTTATTACAGACGCTGATACTAAGGAATCCTCTTCAACTGTTACATGTCCAAAGATCAAACTTCAAGTACAATAACCGAGATTACTTCAAAGAGATAGGAAACATGGAAGAAACATCGGATTGCTATCATTAGCTTAGACCAAATAGTGCGTAATGCACCATCGCATTCATTGTTCATGATAAGAAGAGCGTCACAAACGAGCTACCTTGAAATATCAACATTGTTGGAGTTGATCTATAAAAAATGGGCACTAAAGGCTTTTTCAAATTGAATTACAGATACGGGAGAGTACACATTCAAATATTGACGCTCACAGCTTAAAAACATCGAGTACGTAGGAGTGATTTCATTGAAAACCAAAGCAGTTTACTACCAAACAACCATAATTAAGTATGAATTTAATTTATCTACAATATAATACGCTTCTTGCAATTCAGGATCATGTAACATCATGCTTTTATTAATTACTATTACGAGAAATTACCTAATCAAGGGAAATTAATATAAGAAATTTGAATTAAGATGGCGGGAAGTAATGAATCCTCATTATAGATCGTTTTTTAGCCTACTTATGGCACAGAACAATGTTTTCAGATATATTAGAAAAAGAAGAATTAATTAACATTAAATTACCATCTTATCACCACATAGATCCGGAAAAAAGGTAAATTGTCAACAATACCGCCATCACATCAACAATTAGGCAAGTCTGCCATCTTTTGGAAGAGCTTAGAACCTGGGAATCTGTTATCTTTTTCGATCTTCTATCATCCTATGAAAAGAAATCATTAAAGGACTCCCGGGTAGCCAAGTGGGGAAGATGTTCGGCCCGGGTTCGATTCCAGCTGGAGGCATACGAGGAAAATGACATGAGCAATCTAAGCACTTTTAACAATACTACTACCAACAATAGAGGATTAGGCACAGAATTTCGCGCGACTGGCATCGGTGATAGAGTGGTCTTAAAATTATATTGGACAAATTCCGTTCACGAATTTTTTTCACGTTGAAACCGTGCAAATTAGGCCCAGTGCGTCAGAACTTTAATTAAGTGAGTGGGAAGTATTTGGCCCAAATCCACATCCAACCGTAAAAGTATACGAAAATAAATCCTCTCAGAGGTGGCGAATTTTTAGAGCGTATTTTTCTCCAACGTTGGCAATAAAAGCACGTTTAAGGACCTTGGTTTGGCGCGTGCCGCGTACACGGTTGGCGTCTTCGTGGGTTTAATTAAACCTCCGGATGACGTGCGACATACGGTAGCTTTGAGGTTCAACCTGCCGAATGACGTCCATAGGAATACCAAGCCTTTGTTCTTCCAATGGGTTCTTAAAGCGGATCTTTACTGGAGGATTTTTAAATGCAGTAAACTGAAATCTTGGGTGATCGGCTGTTAACAGCACGGTGTCCAGGAATTCCGCCGCTGGAGGAAGTTGGAAACGTATGTAACAGCAGAATTTTTTCTGCGGAAGTAATCCACATTCCTGAATTCAAACCATTCTTTACTTTTCACCTAGGGGCTCAGCTATGGTATATCTAGATAAAATAATAATATTGTAAGTAAGTTTCTCGGTTAATCGGAAAAACAAGAATAGCATGAGTTAGGGTAAACTCCATCTTCATGTCGACATAGCCTAGTCTATTCCATCAACTGGTCAGGTGAAACTGTTCCAGCGGAAAAACCGATAAGTACAAAAACAGCAACAATACATAATAATAATGATGATGATGACGACGACGATGATGATGATGATGACGATGGCGACGATGATGATGATGATGACGACGACGATGATGATGATGACGATGGCGACGATGATGATGATGACGACGACGACGATGATGATGATGATGATGATGATGATGATGACGAAGATGGCGATGATGATGATGATAATATTAATATCTATGGGCGACAGTTGAGAGAACGAAAGTACGCCTGCCTAACAGACGCCTGTATAACTATGCACGCTCATCTTACAAGAGATGTTAAAAAAATTCCCTTAAAAAAATGAGCTGAATAGAAAACGCAGAGATATACACGATTTTGAAGCAAAATAATTGATATTTCCGAGATTGAGGAACTAGATTGTGATATCTTTATCAAAGAATATAAGTTTCTTGTGAGGGAGGGGTTAAACCCCCCCTCGCTACTGTATTCACCATAAGAACTTTTTCATCGGAAATATACGGCAACAAGGCTATAAATTAGTACCGGCTACAGATGTAAGACCGCTCAAATAAGAGCTTCAAAGGCCCTTAATTGCAGCATTGTTGATCGAATAGCCTTTCATCAATCACAACGTATTATTGAGAAGAAATGATTGTCTTGACTCCCTTCAATTGGATTTTAAATGCCAAATTGTAGTATCCAATTCGCCATGGCGTCATATTGCCTACGTTGTTTCTTGAATTGTCGTTCGGCTATCAACGTTCTTAGCGTGCGTTATTGCTCCAGCGATAGCAGTGCCTTTATTCTCTCCATTGTAATGCTGTATTCCACGCGTATTCAAATCGCCACACGCGGCAGATTGTTGCAACCTACATTGTTTCCTGCGTTATTGTTCGACTACTATATCATCAACATTGGCGTATGTTATTGTTACGGCAATAGTAGAGACATATTTCTGTTCAGTCGATGAGAAAACGCCCTATTGTTGTATTTCAATGGATATAAAGATATCATGGGAATACTTTGCAAATAAAGATTATGAAAAATAAAAACTTCGTAAACTTCCACACTATTTGGTTTTATTTTCGACCGGTTTCGGCGCAAAGGCCATCTTCAGGTCTTTGCAAATAGTTTAAGTTTCTTGTGAGTCTTTGCATATACTTTGCAAATAGTTTTTAGTTTGAGTCTCCGTCCAGCAGTAACCAAATTGCTTGTCTTAAACAACAGAAGCAATGGAGGATAGTTAAAAAACTATTGTTAGGTTGTTATCATTGTTACATTTTAGTGTTATGAAAGGTTAAAATGGATTAACAACTGATATTGCTTGAGAAGATTCAAATAGCTAGTTTTGGAATAGCATCCAGGGAGACATCATCCCCTATATCTCCCTTTGGATTCCCCATCTGCTCCTCCCTAAATTTACACCGATATCGTCTCGCCCATATCTGACGTTCCCAGACATTTTACGTAATATTTTTCGTCACTCGAAGGAGTTTTATTTACTGTGAATCTCCACCAGAAGGCGTAGTTACTTAAAGGGTGCTTCGTTATCCGAGAGATTTTTTTATCACAGCCGTTCCTCATTAGCCAAGTACGTCGTTAACTAATGCCGTGGTTAACCAGGTACCACTGCACATACACTATATAAGTGTTTAAATCAAAATTACTTCGGCCGATCTGAGAACAAAATCCGAAATAGATACGAGGACAAGTCGTTTTAGGGACCCATTCTTTCCGCGAACGATGCTCGACGACAATAAGCTAAAGAAGTAACTCGAGCGTTTGGCGTGTACACCCCCTGCCACACGCCGAAAGGCGGCTTGCTGGGTATTTATGTAGATGTGTACATATAGAAAATCATCAAAAAGTGGGAAATGTAGACGACCCTATGAATAACACTTTTTATACCATTAGAAAAGGAGTGACCAAAATCAAAGCTGATTTAAGGATATGGTAGAACGTATCCACATCACACTTGGCATCGCTCATATCTCAGAATCTTCATATTCGGTACGTATGTAGATTTAGATGCACTTCAACCTTCACCCAACTCTGCCACATTTTCCCTCCTAACGTTCATATACGAGCAGATTAGTCACAGGCAAACCTGCGTTAGCTTCAAAGAAATAAAAGCAACCTTTCTTAGGCGTCGAAGTCACAGATAGGTTTTGCATCCGGTTGAGATTGTACAAGAAGCAGATTGTGTCTGAAAGGTCAGCTATTGTTTAAGCGTCCACCGCTGACGAGAGACACAATGGTTGGCATCCGGCGGAGATTGCTGCTCCTCCTTCACTGATTAAAGGATCGGCACAGATATTGGCACCAACATCGCTCATCACCGACGCAGCGAGGGCGAACAGAAGAAGATCGCCTTGCGGCAATCTCATTCATCAAAGTTTTTCCTGTGTATGCCTCCCCACCCTATGGACTTGCAGTTCAAAGGGTGATCCCGCACTCCACTTCCATTCAGAACTGATAAGACTTGTTTTCCAACGACTAATGTACTTATTTTTGGAATAATCTCCATTGAAGATTCATTTGGAATAATCTGCAAGCGAAACTTCTGGATGTACCCCTGAATATCACATATATGAAAGACAATAAGTCACTCATTTACCCCCGTTGTTTCTGTAAAGGCATGTATTTCTGTAAAGGAATGTACCTTCGCTGTTTCTATAAAGGCATGTATTCAAGGGTTAAATGGAAGATGGGACTCTTTAGTCCCAATTTCGCCCAATAATGACGTTTATTATTATTATTTACATCTATTCTTATGAATACGGTGAGAAAGTAAACAAGCACAATTGAACAGCCAAGTAAGAGCGCTTGAAAGTGAAACAATATCGCTTAAATTATCGCAGATTTTGCAACATTTTGCATCATATCACTTCGTAAAGATTTTTGGCGATATAACCATAGGACTGGATAAGGCTGTCTATTTTAAGAAGGTGACCGCGTGCCTGAGTCATTAATAAAATCCCCATAATGCCTTCGACCAATGCCAGAAAACCCCACTCAACAATGAAACTGGTCAGTAGTCCGATGGTTCGATCTTCATCAGGACAATGACTTTGGCTATAACTAGGATGTTATTTTCGCCGGGAGGAAAGAGAAATTGCAGTCGCCTTCTAGTTCGCAATATCCAGCGCATTGTCCGCCGTCTGGAAGCTATAACCCTGTGCGGATTGCTGCGAAAATTCATCTTCATCGCTATATTTCCCGAGCGCCATATGGCTGGGGTTTTATCTGAGAAGGCTTCAAACGCGACCCAAACTCATCCATCTTCCGAAAGCTTTTTCCCGAAAAACCTTTGAAATAAAAATTCTTTTCGACGACGACATCGTAAATTTCGGCGTCAATTTTTCCCCGCGGATTGCTGACGTCATTAGGAAAGGAACAGATGACAATATTTGTAACTATGGCGACAGCTGTCTCTCTAGACAGGATCGTCCGTCTGTAAAGTAATCAGGCCCATGGCCGGCTTGAAACTCAATCCCCTCCACCGTTAACCACGAAAAATTGAGAGCGAATGAGGCTTACTGGGGAAGATGAGGAGTGAGGTTTGTTTTCCTCCCTGAACTAGAATAATTTCCCAAGGAGAAACGGACATGAAAAAAGTCTGACGAAACCGGGACTTCATGTCCGTTTCTCCTTGGGAATTTTCCTAGGTGCACGGCGTATCGTGCCAAGTACCTAAAATCCTTTCCTTGTTAGAATAATTTCATTAGGGAAAAACATTGCGTGGAAAATACGCGGCATGGTAGTTCAGTGGTTAAAATACCTGCGTGGGAAAGTGGGAGACCGGGGTTCGAGTTCCAGTCATGTCGCTATTTTTCACATCTGTCATTCCTATTGTTCTTCCTTGTTATTCCTTAGAATACTGTGAATGGAAAAGCTATCTCCAAAGGGTTTCACAGGCCAAATTTCTCCTTGGTCCCCCACCGCTTTCTCCGCCCATGGGATAATTAATCAGATCAGATGGATATAAATCAGGATATCTGAAGAAAGTATCTTGTTTGCGTCCTGCAGAATGAAAACTATACTTATTTCAAATGGGTGGTACTAATCAAAGTGGGTGGAACGTTCCCATAGTCGGTCTAACCGATGCAAATGTGTAGACAATCCCATACGAGAACTATGAAAACCAAGATATTCAAACTTTTTTAATTATTAAACTTAGCTGAGGAATATTTGAGTATTTTATTGACGGAAACCAACATTAACGGAAGCTAATATTAACGGAAACCTATTTAACCTATTCATTGACAGAGTGATGCGAATTTAAATTATGGAGTTATTTTCCAGACACAACCAAGCCATCCTTGAGCCATTGGAATTGTTTCCTTGGCTGTTGTGGTCTGATAATTTACATCTTTTCATATTTCAGAGAAACAATTTGTTATTACAACTCAAAAGTTCAAGCATTCATTAAGAGAAGTTGTTTGGCGATACGATAAACGAAGCAGGCGTGGTAAAACATCAAACTTAGGCAAGAATAATTCTATTAACGCTCTGTTTATATTCCATCAACCTTGTCTCGAAGCCAAAACCAATTAAAAGATGCGAAAGCTTACAGTTAACGTAAAAACAACAAAGCACGACGATAATGAGGGTTCATTGTTGACAAACTGAAACAAATTACAGCAGACTGCATTTTCACAACAGTAATGAAGGCAATTAAAATCAATAATTACCGATCTTATGCCAGCAACCCTATTGTTTATTGGCTGCAAAAAGGGGGTTAGACATAAACCTAGTCGTTACAGGGATAAACTCAATATGAGCTGTTTGAAAAAGTACCGAAATTGGGTCAGGTTTACTATTCTAAAACAGTCTGCTGGCCAAATATACCCTCGTAACTATGTAGATCTTCCAGTCTCTTTGTTCTCAAACCAAGGAGCATTATTTCAATGCTTTTTATCAATATTTCTATTGTGCTAACCTAATTTTCACGTGTCTGCCAAGTATAAAAATAAGACCGATGAAAATTGTTGAGCTTAAATGGGCAAATAAGTTCCAATTTATGAACTATATTAATAGAATTATGAAGGGGATACAATGTTTTTCTTCTCATTAACGCTGGGTTATTTTCATAAGTATTAGTAGCCGACCCTGATGACCTTGTTTAGTTTACAACTTGTGAGATCTGAGACGAAATGGCAAAAACAAAAAGTTTGCTTTTTTTATTTTAAATCGTATACAATATCCCCATTATGGAGGGTATGAAATTCAAACAGAACCTCGGGCTGAATTTCATATACACAGTTAATTCCGGCGGTTCGAAAAAATCAGGGGCGTATTTTGAAGCTTGACGATAGTTTGGGGTAATACCTCATAAACCTATCCTGAAGAAAAATCATTATTACAGCGTCAATACTCTCCAATTAAAATCCAATCTCTCTCCAAATCAGATTCCTCTTTCTCTTTTTTTGAAAAAAAATACATAACTAAAATACATATACTAAATAATAGGTTGGGACAGTTTAGAAACCAGAAGGAAGAAAAAGAGATTATCGGTATTTTATAAGTCATTCGTGGGAATTACTGCGTTTAAGGAAATACGCGATAGAGTAAAAGAGGCAGATTCCCAGGGTAGGCACGACCACAAATACAAAGTTAGATGCATTAAGCAAAGAACCGATAATAGGAAATACTCTTTTTTAAATAGAACTATCAAGGAATGGAACAGTCTACCTGCAGAAGTCTTTGAGCCTTTCCCAAAAAATGTCAAACGTTTTGTTAAATGTATAAGTAAAACTAATAAGATGACGAGTGAGCCTGCCGATGACGAAGTGTGAGACGAGTAGGGGATCGCCTGGTAGGGTGATGTACGGTGGGGACTTCGTGGGCCCCGTGGTCGCTACGGAAGGCCTATCAGGAACCCTGAAAAATCTTACGTGAAAAGTGTTATCGACAAGTTGCTATAATGCTGTTTAGGGGTAATTTTCAGTTAAGGTATACGTATTGTATATATTGTAATGTATATATTTTAGTGTTTGTAATGGTTGTGATGTAAAAGTATAATTGAAGTTGTAATTGTGATTAGAGTAGTTTTTAAACAATTGTAGTTAATTGACGGGTAGATGGATACCAACTTTCTGTATTTGTTTATGTGTAACTAAGCCATATTGTATGTAATAGTTCTGTAATGCACGGTAACTAAACGTCGCCACCGGACGAAATGTCTAACTGCGGCGGTATTGACTAATAGGTGTTTTACACCCCTGCGGTTTGCAGGGCTTAAATGTAAATGTAAATAATAATAATAACTCATAGGCCGGCCCTTATAATGTGTACTGAAAATGGGCTTTAACTAGCGTTCGCTTTAGAGCCTAGTATTATAATGGTTAGTTACAGTCCATGCGAAGATCATAGTTTATGTTAATGCCCCGGTATAACATGCACAAAATTAAGGATTGCTTCAAGCCCGGCTAGCTCAGTCGGTAGAGCATGAGACTCTTAATCTCAGGGTCGTGGGTTCGAGCCCCACGTTGGGCGAATATTTTTACCGTCTGCAGTGGCTTAGTAGTTAGCGTGCCATCATCATCATCGTCGTCATTACCATCGCTATTATCATCATCGACGTCATCATAATCACTATAATAATAATTGTTGTTGTTATTATTATTTTCAGTATTATTAAATTCAAACTTACATAGTATAAGGATTAAAGGAAAGGAAGGTATCTTAGTAGGTTTTTTCACACTTGTTATTCCTTACATAGTATAATTTGAAGATGTATTAAGATATTAAATCTTTTGCATCTTAAATATTATTTTCTTCACTTTCCCTCTAACAAACTATAATCATACTGAGTCCTAAAGTAAACATAGGTAAAGGTCAATTTTAAGTGTAATACTGGGCCATAGATTCACAACAAAACGCTATCTAGGCGAATGTTTTAAATCAACATCGCTCGCATCTAGAAGTGAAATAAGAAAGAGGGACCTGACCTATCCATTCCATTTAAAAACGAACGCGATGAAAAGAGCCGTACGACGTAACCGCCCTTGAAAATCACGACTGCGATGAGGAGAAAAGTGAAAGGCTGAGAGGGAAGATTGAAAAAAGTGAGGAAAAGGCACTCTCTTCCTCAGAGTGTTAGAGAGGAAGATGGATGCGACGAGCGTGGGGGTGAAAGGTACGCGAAAGGTGAGGAGAAAAGCGTTCGAGGGCCCACTCAACCTCATCTGCAGGAATATCGAAATGTATCGAAAAGAAAGGTAGCGTCTTCCCAACGGCAAATATTATACACAGACAAAAAGTGACTGTCACTTTACCGACGATTTTGATGAAAATATCTGTTGGGAATGAAACGATACGTAAGTCTGGAAAAATATTGAGAACTGTAGTGAAAATCGTACGGAATAATGTGGGAATTCCATTTTTATTAACACAAAAGACTGGTTTTGAAGTCGCAGCTTCAGGTGAGTAATACATTAAGTGTTAATTATGTCTGCAAAAGAGTTATTTTCCTAGAATTGTAAATTATTTATATTATTGTATATTACAATATATTTTTNTGATCCGTTCAGAATATTGCTAAATAATTAATTTCAGAATATTGATAAATAAAAAAAATGATGCTTGCACCCCATGCCACACGCCGAAAGGCGGCTCGCAGGGTACTTATGTAGATGTAGATGTGCTTGTAATAATAATGATGATTATTATTATGGTGATGATGATGATGGTGATGATGAAGATGATAATAACATGCCTTAAAGGGCGAGATTGAGACTTATAATTGTCTTCTAACATTTATATGAATAATACCAATAAATTTAATGAAACAAATACTATTTATTGATTTAAATTATAATAATTTATTTACCGCGAACAGGAATATACCCAATTAAATTCGATGTAACAAATGAAAGTAGAATAAGTAAAAATGAGTAGAAATAGTTAGCTATAAACAATAAGTAAAAATAATTAGCTATAAGAATATAATTTCAAGTTTTTCCGGAATGCTTCTCAAATTCGCTCCCTGCAATGAAGGCTTTTCCTTGCGTCATGACATAAATACCGCGAAAAAGAGGATGCGACCTATTTTCTAGTGAAATTAAGACTCATATCTGTCCCGAACTAATCCAACACACCACGGCTGAGAATAAAAATCTAACGGAAAAAGGAAACCGCAGGATCCTCTTCCTCCGGTTGTTTCCAATTAAATGCACACAATGACCTCCGGAAGGTCACTATCTTGCCTATCAAATAATTGAATTATAAATGGAGACAGTTGGTTTTAAAACTTTTATCTCATTTAAGCAGCCTCGTCAACTTTTAACTCCAGCAAATTTCACGAGGGAAATGTAAAATTATCTGAAGTTATCTTGGTGGATCGAGGTGTGAGGCTTAAACCCAAGGGTAGATAGATGTGAAAAGAATCGACATGACTGGTACTCAAACCCAGGTATTCTAACCTATAATTCCTATAAATTTAATTAAACGAATACTATTTATTTATTTGAATTAACGCTGTAATTTGGCCTTCTGGTTGCAGCGCTGGAGGGGAGCTTAACACATTAAATATAGTTAATTAAGCTCTAAACATTTATTAAACAATTATTAAACAGTATCGCGAAGAATTCAGTTATGATACAAAAGACTATTAAATTATTTTTAATTAATATAAACCATTTTCGATTAAATGAATTCTTAAATAAGTTATTAGGATTGAATTAAAATAATTAATTAATAAAATGTTAATATTATTAACCGATTATCACGATTTATTTTAGTTTTGAATGTTCCGTAACAAGATAATCACTCAGCTTCCGATGATATATCTTGATGAGCAAAATACTTTTCATTTTAATTTACTACTAAGATAGAGACAAATGTACCTTTATTTACTTTTGTCTTTGTCTTGACTATGTTGGTATGAGTGAAGCTGAGTATTAGTAGTAACTGATACTAGTTAATAGCAAAGTATCTTTCTGTTCATTCTTTATTAAATACCGTGAAAATATCGAACTATTGAACATCGTGGGGAACTTAAAAAAATTCTTTCCATTTTCTGGCTAATTGTGGAGAGCAAGAGCAAACTAATTAACTCCTCATCGAGTGTAGTAAGCCTCACTCCTCTAAAACTGAAGACAGTGAATGATGGAGACGCCGATTTTACTGATATTGATTCTCAAGTATCTCTGTACATTCATTGCATTTACCTTGTATTATGTATCTTATATTATGTACCTAATACATTTTATGGATCGTATTTTATATATGGTATTTTCATTCAAGGCTGAGAGGTTTCTACTTTGCCTCCTTTCACATATCACCACCTGTAGGGTACTCTACCAATGGAATCTTAAATGCCTTTCTGAGGAAGCGTTATTTGAAATGGAAAAAAGTTTCTTAGATTATTGATTTGGGTCGACTGGAGTGGGAGGTTTGAGTTAAAACCTCACGGTGAAGAGAAAAACAAATAGCTTTGACCAGTTTAATATCTTCAGACAACGCTTTTCACTCTCCGGAAGAATTCTTTAGTTGAAGGAAAAGATAGTACGACTTTACTTCCAAAAATTCACAAGGACAGACCTGAATAATGGACAATGCACATGCACCTTCTGCCGCAAGCCATATCTACATCTACATATACATGTGTACCTTGCAAGTCGCCTTTCGGCGTGTGGCAGAGGGTGCAAGCACCATGACTCAACTTCTCTAATCTATTACTTTCACGTATCGTTCGAGGAAAAAAATGAATTTTCGAATCGATTCGTTCTAGCGTCTATCTCTATGATTTTCCTCTTAGAATCAGAACGGCCTATGTAACAGGGAGGACGCATTATATAGGCTACATCTTCTACGAAAGTACCTTCTCTGAACTTATTTAGTAAATTTATCCTTTGTTTAAATCTTCTATATACCGTGTTTATCTTTTGTTTAAGCTTGTATGCTTCTAGCTTCTAGGCCGTATGGTGGCTAGCGAGGTACATACACGTATTTACAAGCATATAAATGTACATGTAATGAATTATAAGAAGAGACAGGAAACGCAACACCTGTGTTAGGATTAAGGCAAGAGTGGCAGACATCATAGATAAGGTAAGATCGCTGAAATAGATGTTGGCAGGCCATGTTGCAGGGAGAAAAGACAATCGATGGACATCAACAGTTCTCAACTGCACACCTAGAAATGTTAAGGGGCCAAGAAGAAGACCGAAGGACAGATGGACAGGCGATATCATCAAGTACTTAGATGCAGAGGCGCATCCAAAATTTCAACTGGAAGGGGGCTGAACTAAGGAATTGTGACCCAAGTCTCTCATTTAGGTTGAAATGCGAATTTATTAAATGATCTGATTGATTCTCATCATTAGTAAGTCTCACCTATAACGAAATGTTTAAAGCGACCAAATATGTATTTATAAGACTATTGAGAATTTGGTTCTGAATAAATATTTGTATAAACTTTGGGTGGGCTCAAGCCCTTCAACCACCTCCCTGGATGACTGATGGGCTTAGGTGTAGCCTCGCAACGAGAAGCTCAACAGAGGAAATTGAGGAGGCCTACATCCGACGTAGGATTGAAATTTTTGATGATGATGATGATGATGATGATGATGACATGTATATGTAAATCTGTGAAATATCAATCCCGAAGGCCGGTTTGAAAATCACCCCCTCCACTATTAGCAATCAAGAACTTTGGAGAGAAAGAGGCTTATTAGGCAAGATGAGGAGTGAGGTAGTTTGCTCTTGTTTCCCTCTCTCAGCTAGTTTGGAAAATCCCTCATGAAACAGCACACTGACCCTATGACATTGAATAATGAGTAACATTCTTCAATACCATTTTTACCTGAGAATCTCTCATATCATAACGACTTAAAAAAGACTGGAATTGAGACATAAGTTAATGAAAGATACCATCTCGGGCTCCCGGATATCCTAGTGGGCAACGTGTTCGACTTGGGCGAAAGCGGTTCCGGGTTAGATTCCCGGTGGGGTTCTACGTGCGGAATGGCACAAGCTGTGAAAGCACTCTTAACCCTCTGACTGATTAAATAAATAAACCATAAAGATTGTATAAATAAATAACTGATTTGCCCGTATCGGCTACGGGCAACGTCTTTCAGTGGCAAAAACTAATCTATTATGAAAATTTTGTGATATTTCTCAAAATATCTAAGTCAGAAGATTAAATTCCCAAAGGATATCCAATCTTAAACGATACAGACTCAGGGCTAACCTCGTGGTAATTATTAATATTAAACATATTAAAACGCTCCATTAGAGTGAACTTTTTTTTGTGTGGTATAGTAAAAAGTTCACTTTATTGGAGCGTTTTAATATGTTTGATATCTAATCTTATTTCATTTTCCGTATTAATTATATAATCAAATTGCTATATTAAACATGTGAGTAATCGTTGTCGAAGTTTTTGGAATAGCTCAACTGCCAAAGGTTTAACAATATTCTTCTCTTTATATCAATCTAGTAACAAAAGGCAATCGATAGATATTCCAATCACCAGGAGATGGTAGCACGAGCGCGTTTGTAAATATAGAGAAATAAGTACAGCGAGCCAAATTTGCAACAATCGCGTAACCATTAAGATTAATCAAACAACTGAGACAGCCGTCACAGTCAGCCATGGCAACGCTTAAACGCCCACTGCTCTGGAATCGATCTCTTAATCATCTGCCGCGGCACTCAATCACACATCAACATCCACTTTGGTACACACAATCCTCCCGTGACTTTCACATCGCTTGATGGCGAGTCAACTAAATTGAGCGAATTGTCCGAAATCGGAAATAAAAAAAATGAAAGCAAATGAAAGAGCGAAGATGGACGCGAATCGGACGCTGTAAACATTGACCCAAGGGTCTTTAAGTGGGTGAAGCGAATGAGTGATTGGATTGGGAACGCAACTCTTCGCTTGGTAACGGTATGGGGCAGAAGTAAAGATAGACCGACGCGCATAAAAAGTGCCCTTGAAAACGAAGACGATGAGCAGCGAGGAAAAGGCGCAGAAATAAACGAGAGCGGGTTGATTATCCCGCAATTAGAGTAAATAGGCTTTTTATAGCGGGTGTTCTTCGCCTGCCGTTTTTACTGCGGTGTTTTCGAGTCCCACGCAATTTACGGGTGTGTGCAATTTGACGGATCACGCAAGTATGGATACACAGCAAGTGTAGTAAAACCGTGAGTTCGAGTGCATAACAATGCTCCTTCTCCACAGTAAGTGTCATTGTATCAACTTAATATCATTGTTGCAATTTGCGATGGAGGGCCGTTTATTGTAGAACGCAACAATGGATTCCCAGCAAGTGTCGCAAAACCAGGAATTTGACTACGTGACAATACTCCTTCTTCAGAGTAAGTGTCATTATATCATCTTAATGTCATTGTTGCAGTTTGCGATTGAATGCGGTTTGTTATATAACGCAACAATGGACTCACAACAAGTGTCGCAAAACCGGGAATTTGAGTACGTGACAATGTTCCTTCTTCACAGTAAGTACCATTGTATCAACTTAAAGTAATTATTGCAATTTGCGATTTAGTGCATTTTGTTGAGCAACGCAACAATGGATTCACAACAACCGTCGTAAAACCGGGAATTTGAGTACGTAAGAATGCTCCTTCTCAACAGAAAGTATCATTGTATCAACTTATATCATTGTTGCAATTTGCGATTAAATGCAGTTTGTTGTCTGAAGCCCACCTTAGACGGTCAATGTTATTGAATCAATATTTTTTAAGCAATATTTGGTAAAAATGGGTACCCCTCATGCGGTTCAATAATATCGATCAATATAATGTCAGTGACGATCTTGCTTTGATTAGCGACGGACGTAGCCATGTTTTCTCCGAGTGACTTTGATTCACACGTAGTAATTGTGTTGCCTGTGGTACTCGAGAAGAAAAGAAGAGGAAGGCGGAGGAAAATTTGGGTCAAGAGTTTTTTGCAAAACCGTCTTAATACTTCGCATACTCTTTGGCCCATTTCATTGTCAATATTTTGGAGAAAAATATAATATTGCATGTTATTTATAAACGATAAACGTTATTGCGTAAACAGCGGTACTTATTAATTATGCACCATCTGACTGCAGCGCCAACGGTGGCACGCCTTTGGAACTATTATTTATCTGTCGTAAACCCTAGATATATGGCCTTGCCTATACCCTCTTCCCCCTGACTGAATAAATAATATTTCGTAATATACCCCTCACACGTGGCAATAATATTAACATCACTTCCATGTATTGACAGTGCTTCAATAAAAATTAAATCGTTTTAATTTCCTTCAATATTTTTCCATCAATATTATTGTTTCAATATATCTCTCAGACGTTCAATACTGAACTTAATCGATATTTAGTCAATAATATTTACCGAGTAAGGTGGGCTTAAAGCAAAAATGGAGAGCGTCGTAAAACAGAACATTTGAGAACGCAACAATACGCCTTCTAAAGTGCAACTATCATCGTATCAATTAAATGTCATTGTTGCAACTTCCATATGTATGCAATCTGATGTATACATACAACAATGGATACACAACAAATGTCGTTAGATATTTTAAATTTTAAACTTTGGAAATTGAGGAATACCTGGCTTTACCTGTTTAGCTGAATTTTATGTGAATATATGAAAACATAATGTAATTAAGTGATATTATAGCGTGAGAGCGACGAATAAACCCCTTTTGGAAATTGATTTTGAACAGCAGAATGTGCCCCCTCGCCCCTAAGTACCCTGTGGTAAACATGAATTCTTACAATTTATAGCAAACACTTTCACTGTAAATTTATGATGAATAAATACAGGGCAGTAGCCATGATTGGTCTATGGGGGTTTAGAGCCATGGAGCAAATACTGCATTACCTATAATAAAGGGCGGGAATACTTCTGGCCAAAATCCAATAAAAATGGATATTGATTAATATAAACACGTATAAACTGCATATCTCCTGCGGAGATTGTATTGCATAAATGCGTCTACGACATTTTCATTGTTACTTATAATGCGTCCTCAGTATTGTTTAAGCAGCCGCGTATATACATTTTTGCTTACATTCATTGTTGCTACATATACATACATGTTGCTTCCCACACAGGCATTTTTCACGCAACCTAAAGACGATATAGGTTAATGTATTATTAGATAAATTGTAACCAGGGGCAAAGCCAGGAATTTTCCGTTTGGGGTGTTTAGAGCCGTGAAATATATTATGTATAAACACTGTATTGCTTACAGTTCAGGTGTAGGAATAGCCTAGGAATTCCGCCCAAATTCTAATGAAAATAGAAAATAATTTACTTTCAACATGCATACCCTGTGAATCTCGATAGTTGTTTGTTTGGCATAATTGCGATTTGCCATCCTCTTGCACGCTTTCTTTTATTGTTGGCTCTGTTCTCATGGGAGGGAGTTTGAAGCCCTAAAACCACCTCCTTAGCTACGCCTCTGAACAAATATACCGCACGAATATACCGGAGCATACTTTGACTCTGGACAAATCGCAACACCTCACTGAATTCGAAAGTGGCCAAACATTGTATCCAACCGATTATCCGGATCGGTGAATATGCTAACCATTCTGAATCTCCATCTTTACTAAAGAACTTCATTCAGTGGTAAAGCCTTAACAATTTGGACGGATTGAAGGGGAGAACTCCTTATTATAATCCCACGCATTTCGGAAAGAAATGCGGAAAATCTAAGGAAATCCTTTGAGCCTTAATCAGGTGAAGGGGTCGTTATGGGTCCCATTCAACTCAAATGTCGCGGAATTCTCTCTGAAAAGTTACGAGCAACTCAAGAAATCCTTTGATCCCTTAATTTCTTCTCGTTTGCATCGGGCAGTACTTTTTTCTCTAAAGAGGCATGATAAGATATTCTGACGATGGGGACTGAATTTAATACCATGGAGACTTTAAGGATCTCGTAAAATTGTGGATATTGCACCGGTATTCATCCAATGGAGATTATTTCCCCCGCAATCTCTATTACCTGGGTTTCAGACGTTTAAACTTTTGCGATCGTTATTATTATAATTATTTGTAGATAAACTACGATTAGGATACCAGTTAATAGATTTGTACACTTATACATGAAAATACATTCATAAATTCATTGAAAAAGTGTCATGTTATCTATATTTAATTCTACGTAAATACCCTGCCAGCCGCCTTTCGGAGTGTGGCAGCGGGTGTAAACAACAAGTGTTCTACCTCATTACATTGTTGTTGTTCGGGGAAACAATGAATCCCCAAGGCGACTTCTAACGAATATATTTCTCTCACTTAATACTCATTGTCGGACCGGTCGAAGTAGCATGTGGTCGCATATTACCGATTATGTAATTTACCTGCGTAGTCAATCAAGTTTCAAGTTTATTTAACACAATTAAAGAAAACCTATTACAATAATAGAATCCTTCTAGTCCTCCTGAGTCTGGGTAGACTCCTTAGGAGGTGCTAAATTTTACTACAAAGACAAAATAGTAAATATATACAGTATAAATAAAAGAATAGTATAAGCAAAGAAAAATCCACAAACAAATTACATAAAATACTACAAATTAAGAAAACATATACAATTATCAGAGATAAACTACTTATAAATCATCACTATAACACCAGTAATATGCTACAATATTGTGAAATGTAAACAAAACATAGATCATATTAGATACTGCATGTAGTTAAAATCATAACAACAGGAGAGTCAGT
>KZ308598.1:26816-70543 GCA_000376725.2 Ladona fulva
AATATATAGTTCTAACAAATTCTATAAATATATAATTCTAACAAATTCTATAATACATAATTCTAAAAAATGCAGAAATGTAATGCATTCTAGTATCATTTAGCCTTATTCAATAGGTACCTATAAAATTCTTCCTTGAAACGAAATACAAGAACAATGTATTATTGAGAATTTATTTGCACAGTCTTGTTGGGGCCCCCGTGCGCTTCAGACCCTCAGATATTGCGCCTGATTATAAATCCGCCCGTTTTGAGGTAGTGGAAATCTTCGACAGACAATTTTACTTTCAGGTCTGAACATCGAACGAATGTCGACACGTGACAATTTATCCGAAGAGGAATTTGTGTTGATAATGCATTTCTAACTGTACATTTCTTAAGTTCGCAAGAGGTAAAAAAAAACCCTTTTCCGATGTGGGTTTTGACGGGATGAGGTGGACGCCGCTTTGTCTTTCACCCATTAACTTTGGGTTGAACCCACACAAAGTAGTCCAACCAGTGGCGTAGACATTATAATGATGGGAGAAATGAACTGGATTCGCGAACTTTATCGTGATGTACGACTATTTTCACCATACCTATCATAGGCATCTTTTAAATCCTGACACCTCTCCTGTCACCACCGCAAATAACTCAAAAACCGTATTCTCATTCGCTTAGGAAAATACAATTCTCATTTACAATAGGAAGTTGATAAATTTGCTACGTCAGAAGTATTTCAGTGAGAATTATCTAATTCATCAGTAATTTTGCAGAGGATATATACATAAATAGAGATTAGGAGTAGTTGTAAATATTTACGTAGTAACAATGCGTGGAGTCGATAATAATCAGAGGCGTAGCCAAGGGGGCCAACAAACAACGCTGGAGATCCGCAGGGTGTGCATGTTAAAATAAACAAGTTTATATTTTCATTAGATTTCAGGCGGAAGTATTGATGCCCCTGGATTGTAAGCAATGCAGTGTTTACTCCATGGCTCTAAATCCCCGCTTGGACATAACCTGGCTACGCCACTTAGTCCAACCAATAGTATCGACTCGAAAATATGTAGAGAAATATCAAGTGACGAAGATAGCGCTTCACTCTCAAACGATTTAGCTTATATGCAATGGTGCGGAAAATGGTTAATAGATCTTAATTTAAATAAATACTGTGTAGGAAACATATTCGAAAGGAAACAATTGCGTCAGAGCCGTACAAAATTAGTGGAATGAATATAAATGTAGTCAACTCAGTGGAACATCTAGGAATCACCCTTACAAATAACTTCAACTGGAGCACACATATTAAAAAAATATGCGGTATAGCAGCAAAAAAGCTCGATTTTATAAAGCGCATTGTAGGTGGATGCGATGAAAAGGTTAGAGAGCGATGTTATTTCACTTTAATTAGGCCTCATCTGGAATGTGCGCCGAGTATACTGGACCCTGCGGACGAAAGGAATGCTCGCGAACTCGAGAAAGTGCAGCGCAATACGATTTGTTACGATAGAAAAGCAAGCGTTACGCAAATGCTCTCAGACGCAGGTTGGGAATCCTTTAAAGTAAGGAGATTATTTCATTTGTTTCATGCGTTTCATTGATAAATTCAGAGAAAGTACATTTACGGAAGTCGTAATCGGTATTATGCGACCCCCTCCTATTTAGATTTAGATTTAGAATTTTACCCCGCGAGCCGCCGATTGGCGTATGGCAGGGGGTGTATCAACACCAAACATTCGTACCTAATCTATCCTTTTAGCGTCTCTAATGCTCCGAGGAAAAAACGACCAGAAGTAGCTATCTGTTCTAGCAATTATCTCCTTATATCGCTTGGTCGACGCCTCTCGTAGATCGCGTTCGTTTTGAACTGGAATTATGATTAATTACTTCGACCTTCGATTGATTAATTACTATTACTTCGACCGATCCGACAATTAGCATAACGTAAGAGAAATAGATGCGAGGACAAGTCGTTTTAGGAACTCATTCTTTCCGCGAACGATACGCGATAACAATAAGCTAAAGAATTAACTCGAACGTTTGGTGTTTACACCCCCTGCCATACGCCGAAAGGCAACTTGCAGGGTAATTACGTAGATGTAAATGTTATACTGCTCCCAAAGATAATAAATTGCTTCACTGGTGAATTACTCAGTGCGGGGATCGGTTATCTAAGCCCATATGAAATTAAACACTAAAATTCTTTGGAGAGGCAATGAGGCTTACTAGACAAGATGAGGAGTGTGGTAGTTTGCTCTTGTATCTTATTCGGCTGTAAAGAAATTCCTATCGCAGAAAACAAACCGTCCATAAAGATCCAGCTGGTTTAGACCTGTGTGGCCTAAAATTAAAGCCAAAATATGCCTGCAAAATGATTTCTACTCTTTCTAGAGAAAAAACCGCCATAGTTCACCACTCCCTTGCATTTTTTATTGCCCCCCATCCTTCCGGAAGCCCCCCCTTTGAGATGACCTCACCTAACAGTACCTTCCCTCCCCCACCGCTAGACCCTTCTTCGTCCGTTCCCAATGACCCCGGACTCAACTCACTTTCCTCGGCTATTTAAGACGTGCCCTTCCTTCAGGGGGAGGGTAGACTCCTTTGAAAAACTTCCCTTTGATTAGTTTGTTTAGGGAACTGGCCTTTCAAAGGGCTAACTCAGCCGTTTCTCCACTTGCTCAAACACATTCAGACATGTATAACTCTTTGTTAACTCTAATGTACGGTCGCGTAAAGTGAAAGTGTAAAGCTTCTAGATTAATTCAGTTTGCCATGGAAACCTTTAAACATAGGTAGGAGGTATACTTTCGTCTGAAGGACGCATTTGCGGCCTCTCGGTTGAGTTGTGAGCAAACTTTTATGCTCTAAGAGTCGCAGATTGGTGTATGGCAGGGGTAGACACCGACGGCAATTTTTGACTTTGGAGAAAATGCTGAAAAAAGTCTAATATAATTAGTGAGATAAAAATGAGGAAATGAGTTAGAAAAGGCAGAAAATGAATGGTAATCACATGGAAACGAAAAAAAGCCCGAAGAAGGAGCGGATGAAAGTTTAAGACCAGATTGGGATTTGAGAAATAATCGTGATTGCTAGAAAATGTATTGTCTCTCTTCTCTGAACATTTCTGGCACGCCAAATGTGCCATGATCGGTAAAACGGTTGCCAGGTTCCGACCCAGCATAACAAGTGAGGCAAGCGCCTGCAAGTGGGGTTTCAATGTCTAAATATAGGAAAAATATACGAACTTCGCAGACAATCATGAATAAACAGTTACGTATGTATATTGCACTAAGCAGCGATGCACCGTTGAACGACGACTAAACTTGCATTTCTGCAATTTAATATGATAATTCGTGAAGGAGCCCCCTGCCACATGCAGAAAGGGGCTTGCAGGGTATTTATGTAGATGTTGGATATCTCACTTTATGGCGCATTGTTCTACCGTAATGTAAAAAGACAAATGATTGCTGCAACAAATACAAAGTTACGCATCAACAGTACGCTGATTATGTTTAAAACTCTCAAAACAGAGAAGACAACAATTGCTAACTATTGTAAAGGCATTATTATTAATGCGGTTGTCGTTGCTATCATTGTCATTTGTTTTCCGTTCTCACCACAAAGTAACAGCGCCATGAGACAGGAACGGACTACTGTCAAGTTCCATACAATTTCGATGATCACTTATCTTCATTTAAAAACGATCTAATTAAGTGGCAAGTATCCTGAAACAGATTTTTTATTAATTTTTTAATTAATAATAATAATAATTGGCTTAATCTTTCTAAGTTGGTAACCAGTGTTTTAGTTACCAATCCTGTTGTGGGTATCACTATGGGGACGAGACTTACATTCCTTAACTTCAATAGTTTGTTTCTTTTTATTGCTAATTCTGTGCGCTTGGCTATTTTTCTCGAATAAGTGCATTGGAGATAGCAGTTCAGAGTTACCGCTACGTCTACTATTAATCCTTCCTGATTAATGTTATCAATGAAAATTACGTTCAGTCTATTGGCTTTGATTTCTATGTCTATCATATATTATGATTGCACTCTCTCAAAACTTCTGCCGGAACAATTTCTCTTGTCCAGTAGATGGGATGAACTAGGCTCTGTCGACACGAAGAGGGAATTCAACTTAGCCCATGCAATTCTTTTATTATAATTATTATTAATGTACTCTTCATGCGGTGAGGTTAGGTTCACATGGGCCTCTCTTATCTCTCGCTAGGTTAATCTCAAGTTCAAGTCAAGTTTCTCCTCATGAAGTAGGGTCAGTCAGATTTACAGATGGTCCAACGTAGAGCAGCTCGTTTCGTTAGTGGAGACTTCAGGTTCGACAGTAGCGTTACGGCTATGATCAAATCCCTTGAGTGGAATATTCGCTCCAGGTGAGATGATCAGATTATCGATGGAAGCTTCTCGACAAATTCATCGATTCAGAATTTTTAGAAGAAGTTTAAGACATATTTATTCCGGTAAACAACGAGCGCGATCTTCGAGAGGTGACAACCAAGCGTTACAAGAAAATAATCACTAAAACAGATAGTTACTTCCGGTCGTTCTTTCCGCAGATTATTAAGGAAGCGAACATTAAGATTAGGATGGATTAGGTTAGGTATTTGGTGTTGATACACCCCCTGCCATGCGCCACTGGCGGCTGGCAGGGTATAAAACTAAATCTAAATCTAAAGCCGCTTCTGTGCAACCACAGGATTGATGCTGGTATTGGAGCCAGCGACGTCATGAGATATCTATAGGCCCTCCTAAGAGACAAGCGGGCTTCGATCGATACAGTTGGAGGCCCTAAATCTTTGGTGCCCTAAATCAGTGCTCCGCAACCGGTGTGCCGCGGTCAAATTCAATGTATTTGACATTTTACAATTTTTCATTATGTATTTAATACACAATGACAAATTATTTTTCATAATATTGTAGAATAATTATTATAACTAAATAATATCAATTTAATACCTACATATTTTAGTTTTGGTGTGCCGCGGAATTCTAGGAAGAATTTTGGTGTGTCATAGGTGAGAAAAGGTTGCGGATCACTTCCCTAAATCGTTGCCGGGGGGTATCATTACGCCCCTGACTGTATCTATGGTTACCAATTTCCCAGTCAATCAAACGTCCATTAAATGAAAAAAAGAACAAAACGAAGCATCCATTTAAATCGAACCACGGAAAAATCGTCCCACCTGATCTAACACTGCTCTATAGTAACCGACATCACACCTGCTTCCCCTTTCGCCGGCTTATTTGCCTCGCATTCCTGAACACGTGTGTAAACATTGGGAATGGTTATGGCGCCGCTCAGTGGCAGATGGGAAAAAAGCCGCTGATTAGGCCCTTAACTTTTTCGGATAGAGGGCGCTTGAATAGCCCGTCATTTAGGTCTTCATGCCGACTTGGAGTGGGACCCGGAAGAACTCAAGATCGACATTCGAGAACAGCAGGAAAGAAGCTTGAAATCGTTCCGATGCACGATGGCGTGACTTCGTGAAATATTAAGGAGAAATTTCAGGGGAATGTTTGCAAAAAACTTCCCGCCGGACAGATTTCGCCTTAACATTGGCATAGATAGTCAAATACTGTACATACATACTTTTATGAAGATATGGTCCTGCCACCATGACTTGATGAATGAAATATTTATAATTTGTCTTTTGGTACGGGATGGAGAAAAATGTAACTTTTATATACTTTTGTCTCATTGTCAGTCTTGTTCATCGCTGTGATGGTAAGAAAGCTATTAAGACACGAGGCAAGCTGAATAATAGCATTAATTAAGGTTTCTCCTTATAAAATGTTACGAAAAGTATTATTCGCAGAATAATTGTGCTTCTTTAACTTGGGCTTGTTCAGCTTATAACATCATGGCTCAGTGAGAAAAGCAAAGGCAAACTACCTCACTCCTCATCTTGCCTAGTAAGCCTCATATCCCTCTCCTAGTTCTTCGTAGCTGATGGTAGAGGGGATGAGATCCGTAATCGGCCTTCGAGCTTAATACTTCACAGACAGATAAATACTAATATCAATGATTTCGAGGAGTATTAATGGCAAGATATTTAACATGTACATCAACAGTAATACCCTGCAAGCCGCCTTATACGAATCCTATCAACAGAAAGTGTCCTGTAATTTTTAGTTTCCTAAAAAAGAAAATAGTTTCGATAGATTGACGACAGGATAAACGTTTACGTTGAATAAACGAGGTTATATGAAGCTAAATATTATTTTTTTAAAATAGGTATCGTATGTACGTCAAAAATTTTTACACAGAGTATATTGGGCTGATTCTAATAATATTGCAAACTTACATGTATTTATTCAAAATCTACCACAGATTTTGAAATAGTCTCTTTTAAACGATTCCGTCTAATTCGACAGACAAATTTTATTGATCACCTAACAAACTTCAAGAAATGGGTATAAGAGTTATTGTTTCTTAAGTGCGATTAGTCGCGAGCCCAAAAACACTGGAAGAAAGAAACTGAAAGATGTCGACGTCACCGGGGCACAAACCCAGGTCTTCCACTTCCATGGCTCGAACCAGTACCAGTGGCGTCGACATCTTTTCCCCCCGCTCATCCTTAAACTTCACATAAATTACAGAACGAGAAAATTACGTTGATAAACAGTCTTAGCAGTGGTTACAATACGTAGCACTACATCATGGCAACTATACCCAATAGTAACGTCAGACCCATCCAACGAACAATAAACCCAACAATGCAGAAACAACAATGAATATAACAAGTACAAAAATGAAACAAGTAGCGTATTATTGGCACAGGAGAGACAATCGGTCTATGTTCAATAAACTAAACAATACATTCGATCACGAAGTTCGGAAAAACCCGATCGTTACTAATGAAGTTTACGCCTTAACAGAATTGTTTATCTATGTCCGAATTAATTTGGTAATAATTTACTAGTCAAAACATAAAAACACACCAAAACTATGAAGGAAAAACTAACTGAAACAGGCTGATACGTATCTCTAAGAGAGCATCTTTGGAGCATGACGACAAGAGAATTGTACACGATGGTTTTCTTTTGATGATTTTGGTGTTTTTTATGTTTGACTATTGCAACCACCAGTGAGCCTTATTTATCCATCAATTATTTACCAGGTAACTTAACAAAAAAAGAATATATGAAACGCCCACATCCCGCTAAACCGACATTTGCAAAAACGTTTAAATGGTTTTACAATTAATGTGTTGCGTCCAACTTAGAAATTTGTGATAATACGATATTTAATGTTGAACATTAATCACAAATTGCATTTCAAGCAGGCAAGTGTTAAAAAAAATGAAGTGAGAGAAAGATAAAATAGTTAAAATTACAACACAGGAAAATACTTTCAAGTTTTAGTATGAGCATATTACTGACCTACAATGTTTGTTATCTTCGATTGAATCAACCGCTTGGGCCGTGACTTCGTGGTAAGTCTCCATTGGGAACAAAGAAAATTCATACTTTTACAATTGTAAAAGTTGTAAAAATTGTAAGTTGTAAAAAAGTTGTAAAATTGTATATTGTAAAAGTTTGAATTTTCTTTGTTCCTTTGTTATTTTCGCTGGTAAATTATGTGTCGAGATATAAATTAGCCACCCCAATTTAAAACAGAAGGAAAGAATAATTTCAACTAAATATCTATTATCCTCCTAGATGTGGGACAAAATATTGTGAACTGTAATATCCAAACATAATGGAATGGACCATTATGCATGGCGTAATCACCGTAATACAATTAGGAAAACTCCATATTAATGATTTTGATCCTGATAGGTGAGATTAGGCAATAAAAAATTGCTCTTTACGGTATTGATATTTCTCTTACACAATGTTTTGCAATAGCACGATGAAAAATTGATTTTAAATCGTCGTCGACGAATACCAGATTCATTCCGTACTGAAACCTCTTTAAATTTATATCAGCGAACCAAGTGGCATTCCGCATGAGAAGTCATGACTTTCGGTGGACCAAAACCGGTTCGTGATTTGAAAAACATTCTTGAACGCCGGTAGCGCAGCTGGTGAGTGCGCACAAGGATATGTTGGGGCCATCCAAAAACTTTCGTCTTTCGATGTAATTGTCTACGAAGCAATAAATCCGCTTCATTTTCATCAAATTTATAATTTTACGTCACTTTTGGTGAGTTTCAATCATATTTCAGCGATACGCCAACGAGCGAGGCTAACAAACACGAAATTTGAAACTTAGCAACCAAGTGTTTACAAAAATAAACAGCTTTCCGTTGCTAAGGCTGTAATGTAAGATTTACCATGAGAAAAGTTTTTTACATCGTCTTCTGTTCAATAAGAAGATAAGTTTGTGCATGGATCGCCATTCATGTTATTCAACGTCAAATATATAACCGAATAACTAAAAAACATGTTATACAAAGCCTTCTCTTTGTGAATTATAACTTTATTTACCCGTTGTTTACTTTTCCGGAAGTTTGCTTTCGCATATCAGTTTTACTAGTGGCGCCGTAATTTCCAAGTTCGCCACTCGCAGGCTCATACCTGTTACTACCATTGTAGAAGTTTCTTTTTTTCGATAAAGTAGGATTAAACTACTCCTATCGATTATCTTGGAATAATCGGTGATTAAAACTTTGATCGATATTCACGTAAATGAGTCGTTATAACTTGAATGGCGTGATAAAGTAGTTAATCGTTGTTCGGATATGTTAGTACATCCGATACAATGTATTACTTTAACACATTCAAATTCTTTAAGCATTGGTTAGTCACGATTCATTTTATAGTTTAAATAATATCCTACAATATCAACGGCTGATCGAAAGTCTTCAATTGGATGTAACGGCAAATGATTACATAACTTTTACCTTCTTTCGCGTAATGAGTCACCGATTCTTCTACCGACTTCTTTCCATTTCTATGATTGCATTCAGTCTTTGGAATTTCCTTTCTGACCACATCTAGATTCCGAAACACCTCAAGGACCGAATTTTTCATGCTTCAAGACAGCATTCCATCCGCAAATCTTTCTTCAAGTCGAAGAAACCGCCGGTAATCCTAAACAAAACCCATACCGCTGCGCAAGTGAATAACGTGTGGTCGTCATGGCAACCTGGCTTCCTCTACTCGGCTTCCCCCTCCCCTCCTCCTCGCCTCAACTAAACAAAGAACGACGCTAATTTTGCGACACCTACCGGCGTCCGTAATTGGGAACCATAAGTTATTCGCGCCATTCAAAATAATATAAAGCTGAAAGCGGCCGCAACTGGGGTCTTTTTTATATTTTAAAGGGATAAATTTTACGCTATTAAAAAAAAGAGGGGAAAAAAACGGGCCGTGATAAATCAAGAGACCGAGGAAGAGCTAGACGGTGACGTCATCGCAGGAGTACCGCCTCAGGAAAGGAAGCCGAGGCGCTTGCGCGGTTTGTTTTCTATTTTTTTCACTTTGGGCATTGAGGCTGTGCGGCTTTGGTCGGCCATCTTGACGAGCTTGGCGGAAGGCAGGCAAGGGGTCGCATCGAGTTCTGCCTTCTCATTCTCGAACCTCTCTTTCCCCCCTCCTTTCTTTCTCCCCCCCCCATTCTTTCCATCAGTGCCCGCAACCGGCATCGAATTTTTTTATACCTTGCATCTCCCCTCCACCCTCCTGAGTGCAGAACACATAAGCAGTGCCACCCCTCTACTCCTTTCCCTTCCCCTCCCGTGACCCACACGCCTCGTGCCTCCCCTACGAACCCCCTCCCCCATGCACCGAAACCAACGCCTTCTCCCTACCAACACAGGGATACGTGCTTACAGCTAGTGGAGTCGACAATAGCAGGGGAATTTATTCTTTGATTTATTAATAAACTGCAACAATCGTTCGACAATCGGAAATCTCGCCCAAAACGTTACGGCGAGTCCGTCGTCGCCGTTTTTTTTCGGGCGTCCACCATCTTGTGAAAGGGGAGAAATTCTCGGCTCTCTTCCGCGGCTGACTTCTCCAAAGGCGGGCGGTCGTCGTCGCTTGTTTTCACTCCACGAAAACCCCCTGCAAGCTGCGAGGAAGAGGTTTGGTGTCCGGTGGATGTTTTCGAAGTGGTGTTCCCTTGCCGTTTCGAGGTTCTTCTTTGGCGATTGCCGCCAAGGAGCGTTTCTTCGATCGTCCGCGGATTTTGGTGTCGCCAGTGTGCTCTTTTAGGGTGGAACGTGTCCGCCATAGGAGGACGGTTTTCGGGGTTATGTTTTTTTCGTGAATTTCCAGAGACTGAGTTATTGGTACGCGATACGTTGGACCACAAGTTGAAGCAGAGAAGCTTGTTGTTGTCTCAGAAGCGCGGGATGGACGGCGGAACTTCCAGCAATGATCGCACAGAAGTGTTACTTCGTTGACATCTGAGTTGACACGGTGAGTTTTCCAACCTTTTCGCTGCTAATAACATTAATTCGCGATGAATCGCTTGCGAAATGATTGCCGACGCGATGACTGGCGATTTATGAATCGATGCATTGAGAAATTCTGTTCTTTCTTGACAAGAAATGAGTATAAACGTTATGTAAGTTTTATTGTTGTCACTCTCATTGTTCGAAAGGATGTTTTTATAGTTGCGATGGCTGACGAACGATGGGATTGTTAGCATGTATAAATATATGTTCGCGCTTTCTCTTATCAAGCTCTTTCGAAATTCACGGCACCTATTTTCGGATCGAAAAAATTGTTTTATTTTTAACTTCGACCGTAACCTCTGCAGAGCTGTTCTTTTTATGGATCGCAGCCATTTTTGTTATTTTGTAAGTTAACGTTGGTTACGTGGTTGCCTAACGGATTCTTCTCTAATTGGCTTTAGTGGCTACATGTTTTATGGTGTTTTATATATTGTAATTGCAGTATGTAACTGTATGAAAATTATTTTATTCCGGTTTGTTGAATTTCTTAAATTGTACGTTACGCCGGTAGGTAATGTTTGCACAATCTTATTTGCACCTGCGCTTTTTTAGGAACTTTTATGTGGCTTGATTACTTTAAGATACCATATCTACCAGAAGGAGATAGTGTAAACATATCTGGAAACCAGCTTATCGTACCCTTGTATGTTTTCTTGCCGATGGTGTATCATTATTGGCAATAGATGAGTGGTATTGTAGTAATGAGTAAAGACTGTTTCACGAGTAAGTTTGCTAATCTTCAACATTAATTTTTAATCGTATTTTTATCAATTTTGCTCGTTCTTAGGCGTTTTACATAGTTTCTAAACCATAGTTTTTACATATCCGCATACGTCACGCATAGCAAACACGTCTTCCGTGTGGCCATAAGTTATATGTCCTTGAAACAAAAGAATTTGATCAAAAACCGAGCCATAAGGAAGCTTTCGAAGGAACCGAGGCGATCCAAGATGGAGTTATCTCTTCAGCCAGGATGGTGCAGCGATAGAGTGACAGCGGCCAAAAAGTCTCGTAAAAAAAGAATTTGGGTTGATGGTTGTGTCAGAGGGTTTTGGGTTGCGATCCAAAATAGTATGCAAGTGGCGGGGCGTGCCTTTTTTTCGGGGTGGGGTCCGTTGGAGTAGAAAGGGGCGTAGGCAGGTTGTGCAGGGATGGCATCCTGTGGTGGGAGGGAAGATCCACGACCGGCAGATAAGAACGCTGGCCGCAAAAGGGAAGCGCTATGCCACGGAGGCAAAATGTGAGGCGGTTGGAATACTTTCCTACTTTCTAAATTGCACCTGATCGAAGGATATCGCGAAACTGCGGATCTCCCATCGTGGAAAGAGTCCTCGAGGACCGGGTTATAATTGACCCACCAGCGTATGTTTGGCTTGAATCGCGTTGTTTATTTATTTGTATTGGCAATAATGAAACTGGATTAATGTGCATTATTATCTGAGTTTGGTAGTATTGCTGTAATATAACTGAATAGGGTAGTGTTGTTGTAATATGACTGATTTTTGTTATTATTGTTGTAATATTTCTGGGTTGGGTAATATTGTTGCAACGTACCTGACTGGATTAGTATTCTTGTAATACAACTGGATTGGACACTATTGTTGCAATATACCTTTTATGGGTCGTATTGTTGTAATATACTCGATTTAGGTAGTAATGTTGCATCACTGATTTGGGTCGTATTGTTACAATATAACGGATTTGGGCAGTATTGTTGTCAGGAGAGCTGCTTACAGTGCAGCAAGTATGTCTGTCTGTACAGTCTTCAGCCCGAAAGCTAATTTGAACCTCATTCGCTACCCCATAAGCAACAAAATGCTTTGGAGAAGGAGATGAGGCGGCTAGGCTAAGTGAGGAGTGAGGTACTTTCCCATTGCTTTCCTCACTGAGACAGAATGCTATAAGCGGAACAAGTCCTCGTAAATGAAGCACAGTTGTTCTAGGAGTAACACTTTTCGTCGCATTCGAAAAGGAGAGTCCTTAATCAATGCTATCATTCAGTATTACTCATACCTCATTAGTTTCATAATATCACAGCCACGGACAAAACATTTATGAGATAAATGTTAATGGAAGACACATTTTACTTTATCCTGTACCAAAAGACACATGAAAAATATTCCATTAATCAGGATGTGGTACCAGGACCAATCACATATGTATAAACACATATTTCACATTATAAGGGGTAATATTGAATTAATATGGTATTATTTATGACAGAATGAGTACTTTGGAACAATCTCACGTACCCAAGACTACTGAGTAAACCATTAATAAATAATTAAATGCACAGCGAATAAAATAACATAGTTAAAATTTCCCCAAAATGTTGTATTTTTGGGTTCTAATTACTTGTGCGAACATTAAATTTCATGAAGTCATTCATCTTAATTTATTTTCTAATATTTCCATCGTTGGAGCATGTCGTCTCTATTTAAAGCAATGAGAAAAAACACGGCTGAGGTTCTTTTTGCTTTATATTGTGAATTTTTTACTGTACTTTTGATATAAGAAGCAAATTTAATTTCATAAATAAATAATATAGGTTCATTTTTTGTTTTTCGAACATAATTTTTGGTAAAAGAATTCTTTATTTCCATTAGGTCAATAGAAAGTAACAATTTATGTACCTAGTTAATTACCACATTTCTAGATTTCTTTATTAGAATTACAAAACTAACGTACTATTCACATTTGAGTCCTGAGATTTTAAAATTATTATCTAAGAACATTACTATATCTTCTGTTTCGCTCAGCAGCCGATATTTTAATGTTAGCTGGTCGTTCATACCGCATGTCACCAAAGAAGCTAATAGTGGTAGATTAGGTACGATACACCCTCTGCCATACGCCACTGGCGGCTTGCGGGTTACAAATCTAAGACTAAATCTAGCCATTGTTGCCTCTAACACTACATAATCATTCAATTTTTACCGAAGGGGGTTGCTATTAGATATTTCAACTTCCACTTCCAAAAATAAGTAAAAATATATTCACATTAAATACCATGTTTAAAGCGTTACTAATACCTATGGGTTTTAGTTTTACCGATTTCTAAAATCTATAATTATTTATTCATCCATCATTAATACCTTTCCCCCTGCCATACGTCGAAAGGCGACTTACAGGATATTCATGTAGATGTAGATATAACGCAGTAGATCATCAAACAAAAATGACACACATTTATAGAATTTCCACTCTAAATCCTAACCAGTTAACTTCTGTAATGATGACATGCAGTAGTTTTAAATAAAGAATTCACATTTTTAATATTTTTAGTAGAAATGATATGCTTTCTCTCAACTGATGGCTCAAAAGTTGGTTGATCTTGATGGAATATGCTAGCATCTTAAAAACATTGCCACAACTCAGACATTTTTTTCTTTCGGGGACCCCCAAAATATTGTGCTTTTACATGCATATTGAGATTTTACTTAGATTCCATACACCATTGAAAATATGTAATTAAAAGTTTAGTATTATGTTGCATTCATCGACTTAACTCACTGGAAAAGGTAATATAAGTCCAGAAAATACTAAATTAATAGGTTGAATTAAGTATCACTTAAATTACTAAATCTAGTCTAGTCTAGCACTAAATCTAGTCTAGTCTAATAGTACTAAATTCTAGTCTAGTCTAGTAGTACTAAATTCTAGTCTAATTCTAGTCTAGGAGTACTAAATTTGTCCAAATCTGCTAACACTCATACTCACGGACCCTTGTTTGGGGACCGCTGATCTAATCGTTTTCAACCCCCATACGGTTGCACTCGTGTTACAAAACACAGAAATTTTGAAATGCTTAGTCAGAACACCCTGACAATGTATGCCAAACTCTCCGATTAAAGCCTCGCTACATGCATCGAGACCGATTTACGGAAGGGACTCATTTTCAAGTTGAAACAAAGTGTTTTCACAGCAACATTTCCGTTCCTGATGACATTATAAAAGTTCCACACGTACAGCCATTATTCAGCTTCTTTCGATATTTCTTCATACTCAAGGAGAGTGACCCTTTAAACGAGACATATAAGCATTATCAATTCTCCATACATATGCATTGAAAATTTCGTTAGCAGGGCGAAGAGTGGCTTGACTAGGTGTAGAATTTTCACGTATGCCCTCTTTTTGGAAAGTATATTTCAGGATGAAGTATTCAATCAGAGAAGAAAGATTATTACATAAAATTAACGTCAGGCCAAAGGCATATGGTACTCTCGGATATTACGTTGTACAACGAGATATTACTTAGTGCCTCAGAAGCAGTGTGTCGTTTAAAATGGACAGTTACTTCTGGTCGTTTTTTTCGCATCTGAGAAGCTTATAGGGTAAATTAGGTGAGTTTTCAAGAACACCACTAGGTCACTAGAGGCTCGCCACTTTGCCAAATCATTGTACGCCTTTTTCCCTTTATTGTTAATGTTTTCTTTTCAAGTAACAAAAAATAATTTTATTTGGATTTTTCATTGAAAATTTAGCTATCACTATCTATAGGTTTCGCAGATTTTTCACTCTTCCTTCATGCGGGTGTTTTCCTGCAGTGGGCATTTTTTCATAAGTGAAAACGGGTTTTTTTTAAATCCACTCTATAGTTTCATTCTATTCTATTCTTCATTGCTATTTTTCTCTCTATTTTTACTCACTTTTAAAGTGGCAAAGGGTTAGGTGTAAGGGGAGACTTTTTAGTCTCAATCTGGCACTGAATAAATACCTGTTCTATTCCATCTGGTGAAGATTGACAATTAAAAACTCATTTCACGACAATGCATTTTATTAATGATAATTTTTTGTTTGCAAATATAATTGAACACATAATATGTTCCCATTTTAATGAATTTTATCTGTATATCTCACATGCAGTATGGTTCTGGAAAATTGCGCCGTGGTTAACGACAATCTTGGAACGGATTTGCGTAATCTCACAAATATCAAATATCGAGACATCAAATAATTTTTCCTCAAAACATTCGGTTGGCACGTGGAAAGATTTTGTGTCCGAGATTTTGTCACGATTTCTCCAAAAGATTGCCCACTCCTGTCCTCTGCAAACTGCTTGTTTTGCAGTCATTTACGGGAGTGGCGATCACCCCTCCAGATTCGTCAATGGCACCGTGGCATCTTAATTGCTAAGAACTGATCTGTAGTCTAAAATGTTTTGACATTTCGCTGTTTTCAACTTTCACCATTCTCGTCGGAATATTCTGCGTTCGTTCCAGGAAACAGTTTCGATTGCAAAGGCATAAATCGGAAATAATTTACGATCTCTTCGTTTCACATTTATCGCCGCTTCGTGACCTCACAGTATCTGCGGATTCCATTTTCTCCCTCCTTTATCGCACGCTGGCCAATTTCGATGCATTTCATGGCTTTTTATTTGGGTGAAATTTCCAATTCGCGGCGCTTTCTTCAGAGGTCACGGTCATGCCCTTATTGCCTGCTAGATACGTGATCCTGGATCTCTCATAAATCTGCACGAATTCTGGGAAAATTCCTATGCGCATTTCGGAGATAATGCTTCCATCATCAGGGGCTCCACTATAAGAAATGAGCATTTCCTCATCGTGAGTTGGAACCTACACAAAATTACAGAAATTCATCCGCTTTTAAATACAATTTTTTGACTCTTGAACTTTTAGAGAAAAACTAAAAGCTCCGGATTACCGATTTCTGGGAAAATTTCTATGCGCATTTCGGAGACAATGCCTCCGTCATCAGGGGCTCCACAATAGGAACTGAGCATTTCCTCATCGTGAGTTCCGCCTGCCGACATACGGCTCACCGAGTGTTTTAAAACCTATAATTCATTAACAGCCGTGTTCCGACTTTCTTTTCCTTCATCTATGCTCCTTCTGAACATTCTTAAGGATTCATTTGGTTGCCTCCTTTTCCGGAATTCCTGCAGTCTCCCGGATTTTTGCATGTTTAAATATTCTTTGCCGTCTTCCGGAGTGAGGTTTTAATTTCCCGGAATATCAGCTGCTATCCTATTCAGCGATGTTGCTGTTAATACATCCCCTGCCATACGCCACTCTTGACTTTCGGGGTTAATTTATAAATCTATAAGTAAAATAATGAAGTTTCTATGATCTAACATTTCTTTGCCTTTATTCTTTCTTTCTGTGATTCCCATTTGTTTTTAGCAAACATTTTTTCATCTTAATTAAGGTCGATTCTAAGTAACAAAGAGAAAGATTCGAGATTGTGAATGGTCATTATTTCTTTTCTAATTTTCATTTTACATGTCACCAGTTCAAAACAAATGTCGGCTGTATGCTCATGAATGTAATCGCGACGAATTAAATGATTATCATAAGCACAAAAGTATGGTAAAGTAGTTCATTAAGATTAAGTCGTATTGGTATATTCGTGTATTAAATTCACTCATCAAATTATCTATATACTAGGGTTAATTAATGGTTAAACAAGCTTATTTTTTTATACTTACATTGTGTTAGGTTTCATAGTAAGACATTGTTTTTTTATTGCAAGAGGTCCCAAAATAAAAATTATCCTGATATTATTATATTATTATGCTCTTGTATTGTTTTTTAAATTTACGGTAATTATTTGTATACAATTCACAAAGGAAGTGGTAGTTATGTAAAAACCAAGAATTAAAGGCTGTATAAGAACTTTTTTCTATCTTCATTTCTTGGTTGTCATATCATTTTGGCCACAGAATGTGATGGAGAAGAAGGTAGCTGACTTTCGTCTCCTATTTAGAATTATTTAGCAATTTTCTTTATAAGTACTGAGTTATTTTTACATTGTATATGCTCGAAACCTCTTATATAATTTAGTATTGACGTTATTCTTTATATATATATGAGTACCGTTACCTATGGTTAGTTTAATAAGCTAACTCAAGTTCGCATAAAACTGTTATAGTGACTCATATAATCTGTTTACCAGTTTACCGTTGCATGGGATTATTATATAAAAATTACATCTCGTGTTCTCAGGATGAAGTTACAGGTGATGTTCGATGAATCATTTATTTTTTCAAGTTTCATTTTTCATTCGGATGTAAGATCCAATGGCAAATTGGTTCTGTAAAATTTTAATGATGCTGCATAAGCTACATTAAACACAAATTGAAGCAGTTAATGTTATAAAGTAGCTTGCATGTATTACATCAACCTTGTTGCGTAGTGGAATTATTATCTATAGCCAGTAACTTGGCCTATCCGGATTGTAACTGAAAGGCAAGATTCAACCGCTTCCGAAATGTATCTCAAAGATTTATGGGATGTAAGGCAGGTAGGACTTCAAAAAGTATTTTTATATAATTCTTTTGAGGTGTATATTAGGACGACGCAAAGTATGCTTGCTTTCTTTTGCGTCATTACTGAAGAATGTTAATGAATCAACTCCGTTCTCTTAAGGAAAAAAAATTCATCCATGAATCATTACTGCATGGATTTCGAAATTTTACTTCGCTCCTTATGCCACAGAATTGAAAATTTCGTCATTTTCTCTAGAAAGCGTGGAGCAGGCGATATTAGTATTTATAGCAGTGTTATATTGTTACGAGCTAGACTTGACAATACTGCATTTTTGTTGTTGTCTCCAATTGTTGTAGACGTTACCGTCTCGATTGTTGTGGGCATGATAGCCTACATTATTGACTGGAATGCAAAAATTTTAAATTATATCGGAAGCATGAAAAGTACAAAATGCATTATTTTTGTTGTAGAGAAAAATGAAGATTTAATTTAATATCGATAGTTCTTATTTACCCTAAAGCGTTTTCCCTGGCTACTAAAAGTAATTATTTAGACTTTTCGGTAAATGGTACTTAAAATCCTGAGTGTTTGTAAGTTAAAGCTCAGTTTTGTGCGTAATTTCGCATATAAATATATACAATTTAATCCAATTATTTTTGACCGAGTGAGTCATTCCTACGATTAAGAAATCGCCGGGCGATAAAACTGCGTGAATTTCGTTATCTTCGTCGCCTGAGTGCGTGGAAGATAAGATAGTTTAGTTGACAGACTGTCAAGGAACGGCGTTCTTTAGAGATACGTCCTCTAAAGGGCTCAGTTTATGAACCGAGGATACAAATTTGCCGTCTACGAAAACAGAAGAAATTCCCTCATTCAGTCATTCATCTTGTGAATCATGAGGAAGACGGTGCAGCAAGAAAGATGTAAGCCAGACCGAGGAAAAGAAGCAGGATGTATGAATGACCTTACGATGACTATCAGAAAACGTAGTGGTTTCTTTAGTTTTTGAAGAAAACCAGGTTACTCCAATAATAATAATGTATAATAAATACAGCACAATCAACCAGAGACCACATTCATACCAGGTAAAAATACTTACCTCATAGAAATATCAGTTCCAAATTCCACGAACTTTCAAAAGAAGCATGAAAAGAAATCACGGAAATACCGCAAAGAGGAAATAATGCCAACGAGGCATCTTGAATCGGTAAAAATAGTTCTTATTGAAAATGTAGACTATGAAATATCGTCTCACCGATACATACACTCCATATTAAAAATACACACCAGAAAATATCTTAGAAAATACAATAGATAAGTTATACTGTTGCAGGAACGTAATCACGGATAAAAGTACCTACACTGTAAAATATACCAAGTAAAATTACCTACTTCATAGAAATACCAGTACCAAATACCATAAACTTTCGAAAGAAGCATGCAGGGAAATAACAGAAATACCACACTCTGAAAGAGTAAATAAAGCCATCAAAAATCGGTAAAAATAGTTCCTATTATTCTATCAAAAGCATCGCACCAGAGCGTAAGTACATACAATTGCCCCCAAAAACATACATTTCACTCCGTAAACCTACAATTCTGGATACCTGCTCCATCACAAGAAATTTTCTAAGTTAACAGGAATAATAAACACAACTCATGAAAAGAAAAATGTATAGGGACATGTGACTTGGTTAAGCCCTGTCAAAAGTTCAGAACCAATGCCACGAAAAGTGTGAAAGAGTTATAATAATAACAATAATAATTTCTTTATTGCAAACAAGAAGATCGCAATCTCATCCTTTATGATAATTATTATTTCTTACGAACAAAAACTATCATTCCATCTCCGGAAAGGTCCGGGTAGCCGGGAATCGAACCCGGAACCTTGGAGTACTTTAACCACTTCGTTATCGCGGTCGGTAAAATATCTGTAATGGGTGGGTTTTTTCGGAAGTTTAAACCGAAACTATGAAAGGGCGGTGAGAAATCGGAAAGAAATCCTTCGCAAATTCGTCTGTTAATTTAACTTCACTGTCATTGTTAGTACTAATCTGCACAGTGTACATCTCAACAATGTTTGTTTATTTTGTAATATTTTGCTTCATTGTTGCTCATTTTTATGATTGTTTGCTTCAGCATTTTATTATTTTTCCATATTCTTGTTCAAAAATTATTATGTATGCATGTATTCATACCTATGAACACGAGACATCATCCAAAAAGGGTTTAATTAATTGAGTTTTGAGACGAATGAAACGGAATCGATTAGGGCCGGGCTATGGCTATTTAGATCTTCACAAATTGCGAGGATTCCTACGAGAAAATCACCAATATATGATTTGGGTTTGTTTTTGAGTACGTTTGAGCAGTTATGATTTTATTCGTGATGGTAATCAATAATTATTTCACTTCCAAATAGAATCGAACCGTGGCATAGCATGACATCTATCTCGTCATCTATTTGTATGTACATTCTTAGAATTACTATGATAGAAACATTCTATCCAAAGCTACCAACCTGTTATAATCCGCCGTTGAAATTGCATTATTAAAGGTTAAATACTATACGTGCGTATTTTATATCAGGTTAATTTTATTTGGGTTGTGGAATTCTCATTTGGAAGCTACTGGGCTTTAAAAAATGTAGGTGACCGTGTGTGTAATTTTCCTACATACTTGCGCTAGCGCGTATTATTTGCGATATCACATTACGTGACCCTGAATACATCGCAACCTTGAGGCGTCCTACGATGGGAATAATTTTACTTTTATGACATCATTTTCTCCGTACAGGTTCATGGCACCGCGCTTCAAAGCTTTCGGCAGCCCGGCTCTTGATTGGCTTATGGGCGACAGTTGTTGCCATGGGCCCTTCGATCGATTATTGCTCTCGAGTACCGATAACGAATTGCTGCCGAGAGCTCGAAAAATAATAAATGAAAGCACCTTATCGGGACGGATTCCAACCTCTCCATTTTAGCTAGTGGATAACTTTTTCTAATCATTCTAGAGAATCCCAAGAGCCTGTTTTTGGTATTCTGTCCTGTATTAAGGGGCGCATATGCAATTAGGTGCAATAGGCCCTAGCTGGGGGCCATGTATTTATTGAGGGCCCCTATAAGACTTGGCTTATGAACTCACAATAACCTACTAAATATTTTTTCAAATTGTTTAGAGGTACGATGGGTTACCGGGTACTGGTTTTCATTGATACAATATCATATAGTAGGTATACAAAAAGCAAATGTCTGTCCGTCCCCCTATATATATATCTTAGAAACGGCTTGATTTAGACCTGAAACAAACTGCAATGTGTTTCTACGATGCTGAAACCCCCAGGAAAACTATTCTCATCTCTGTAAAGACCTGGGTTCGAACCCAGGAGCCCATAATACGTTTCCATAAGAGATGAACGCACGTGTTCATGACTTGCAGAGGTTGTTTCTTGTACAGAATTAAATTAGAAACAATGGTTACACGAAATTGAGAAAGTGTCGCAAGAAAGGAAAATGATCATAGATTATTCATATAAATTCAAAATTTCGAGAACTTTGATAAAATACAAAGAAAATTCATAAAATTTTTCGGAAATAAACAACCCATCCCTTGCACGACTAAGGCCACTGTTGAATGATGACTTCATGAATTATCTCTTATAAGTGCACGGGGATAACCAGTTCTTACGTTTTTCTGTGAGAAATGTACGTAAAGTAGGCTTTCCTGACTTGAAAACAGTAGAATAAATATAAATAATGGTGAGAAATATATTTATTTATTATGATATTACGACGGACTGTTTCTTGCATAGGAGGACCAGATATATACGAAAATAGATATATTTTTAAACTAAATTAAGTTCCGTCATGCTTGACAAGGGGCGGACTAGTCTTATATATAAAGTAGAAAGTTTGTGGGTGTGTGTTCGTCTAAAACTCGAGAACCAGATGTCGCACAACTTTCAAACGTCGAAGACTGTTAAATGTCTTCCTCGGACAGATAATAGGCTAATTTTTATTCATCTAACTGTCCCCGGTTCGGCTACAGACGTTTAAAACTGTTTCCATAAGAAGCGCATGTAAAGTTCACTTTATCGCGTGCAGGGTTCATTTCTTTTGCAAAATTAAATCAGAAAGAATAGCCGCACGAATTCGAGACGAGCACCAAAAGAAAGGAAATCGAATGAAGATTCTTAATTTGGTCGTCGAATATTGTTTTCGGCGCAAAATTGGAGAATTTTAATAAAATAAACGAAAGTTTTCAAAAATTTTGAGGGCGTAAACAAACCGCCCCTCTGACGTCGAATTCCATGGTTGAATCCGATCTCCTGCCTTTTCATCTAAGAATAAATTGGTAATTAAGGCCCTATGAGAAAAGTTTAATTAATCCGATGGAAAAATATCGGCTGGAACTCTTTCATTTTTTTGATATCAAACTTTCCAACTTGTCTGCCTACTAATTTGGATTTACTCTATGTACCCATTTCCTTGTACCTATGCTTGCCGGGTTGTTTAGATGTAATGATTCATTTTTCTTGCTTTAAATTATTTGTGCTCAATTGTTTTTGGTTCTTGGTCTAAAATTATTATCAATAATAGCACCAGAATATCACCTGCTTTATGGTAAGAAGATTTTTGAATGACTATTAAAAAGTGTTATACGAACCCAATTCCTTCGGTGCTTTGCATCCGGGATGAGTGAATGTTTCCCAGCCTCAGTGCTAGGTAGCAAAATTATGATTAAAATATAATAGTTATAATACTTATTGTCTTTAAGATAATCCCCAGAAAATAAATATTCAGGATTCACTCCCAAAAAGCTAATCACAGCATTTTCTGTCACGGTAACAATAATTCAAGGTTTCTCTTTATGCAAGGTTACGAAAAGTGTTACTCGTAGAATTATTATACTTCACTTACGCGGGCTTGTTCAGCTTATATCATTCTGGCTAAGTGAGGAAAGCAAGGGCAAACTACCTCTCTCCTCATCTTGCCTAGTAAGCCTCATTTCCCTCTTCTATCTATTGGTAGCTTATGGTAGAGGGATTGAGGTCTCAACCGGCCTTCGGGCGGAATACTTTACAGACAGATTGTTGTATTACGCCGCCATGTTTAATGACGTTGAGCTTTCGTTCCAAAAGTCGGTTAGTTGTTGAATCCATGTGATTTTTAAGTTGTCGCGACCGATTGAGAAATATCTCATGAATCGTTAAAATGATGCGTCAATTTCTCAAAAATGCATCTTTCATGATACACGTATTTCTTGACCTGCTACTGATTCGAAGGTGTTAATATTCAGGACTTTAAAATATAAGTCGTGAAAGGTATTTCGTAGGATCTGATATAGGTTGTTCACTCATTAGGCACCGTAAAGATGGCAGACACATTGTGTCCAATAATGAATATTTGGCGTACACATAATATCACCATTTTGAATATTGCATCATCACCTTTGTTTTGACACCCTTTCTGTAAGCATTGCTTGAAATGTTTATTTAAACGCCTCTAAATGTGTTAGTTTTTCTTGTTATCGAAGTCTCTCTCGCCTCTGGTCTTGATTTATTCTCTTCTTTTGTACTGATTACCATTCCGATTAAACCTTTCACTTATGTAAATTGTATACAACTTACATAAGTTACTGGGATGACTGTATTAGCGTATTCCAGTAGTTTTGGTATTATTTTAGTCGAATTTGGAGCAGGAAATCCAATTTATTACTTCAGTTCACGATTTTGTTGCACAAAAACTTTCGTGTAACAAATGTTAAATATCTGCTGAATCTTAGTATAAACGTTGCTCTCCTAATCTAGGATGTATATTTTAATAGATAGCCTCTATAATGTTCGTTTTTAGCATATAAGCAGCAATATCATACTAAGCTACAGTGTTAGTTACCGACAATTGTTTCCGAATTAAGGAGATTACGATTGTTTACCGCAGCAATCTTTCCCAAGCATTCCCCTCTGCGGAGGACCAAAGTATTAAATATTTGTTGTAGATTCTTGTGAATTTGGATAGAGAATTAAATGCCTACGAAAGTTAAGCACATATATAGCATAAAAACGCGAATTTTATGAAACAGCACGTCACGCCAATAGTCAGTTTAAATACACTCTGTAAAATATATGTCGGCCGGTGGAACTCGCGTTTGGATGCAAACGGGAAGTTTCGGATTACCGTTATCTTGGAATTAACCTAGGCACAGTTCGGAAGCAATATCTCCATTGTCGAGGGATTCTCAATGAGACATGTGGAAATCATTTCTAGGAATTACCCTATGCGCATTTCGTTAACAATTTCTTCATTCTCGAGGGTTTCACAACGGGAAAAAATCGGTGTTTTTAAACCTCCAATTCATTTACAGCCGTGTTCCAGTTTTCTTTTGTTTCAACGCCTATAGCTTTCCTGTGGCACATCAGAGCCCCACAGCACACATCTTCATGTTCCATGTAACAAACTCTGTCCTTCAGGGCCATGTATTTCTATCTTTCCAGAACATAAGACTAGATTTGGTCATTGGGAAAATTTCGTAACAATGGCGAACAAATTCCATCTCACGTCAATCAGTTGCAGAACTCAAGTTTCTGTTGAGACCGAATTCTAAGCCTAAGTTCTAAGTCTAAAGATAAATCACAAGGTGTTTTTTCACTCTTTCTCTATGTAGCTTGTTTTCTTATCTCAAGGATGAGTCTGGATTCAGGTTGCGAAAAATTCCTTAAAATATATTTTTTGGTACTTATCAATACTATTCTGTGGAAATATTTTGGCTTGTGCCATTGATTCGGTTACTCAGGTCTTGTTTCATTTTAGCTAGATTACTTCCTCTTACGTAATAAAGAAATGCTTTAAATACGGAATGTTTATGTAACAATGCAGTTGTAGTCGTGTGGTAAATCTCATAGCGTCACAATGGTTTTTATACATCCCAGTCACATTAATATAGCCTCTTCGTTTGTCAGTATTTATCAGTATGTATGTATCGTTCCCTTTAGATAGAAAGATAGAATTAGAGAAGCGTTTATTCCTCCCGTTATATTTCTCTGATCCTGAGATTGCTCCTATATTGCAGCAATAATACTGAAGTAGCAGTTGTTTGCATATTTTCTGATTACCGTCTTAGGGATATACGATGCTTACAGGAATCCAATACGAATCCAATTCTAATGCGACCCCCTTTCTTTGGAACTACACAGTGGAAATAAATTAATTTCGAATAATTATCAACGATAGTTAAAAAGTTATAATATACGAATATTCCGTTTACTGACTCTTCGTTCATATACTATATATAGGGTGTCCGATAACCCAAAAATCCTGGAAAAATTGGAAAACTCTGGGAATTTTGTTCTTCTGGAAAACTCAGGGAATTTGGCAGATAACCTGGAAAAATCTTTAACACTCTTTGTGAAAGATTGTTCCATGGCTTTTGTTTTGAGCTGCATATTAGTTGAGTAAAAATTCACTGAGAGGAAGAAACGTTTCGATGACAGGTTGTCATGATCAATTTATTGTTGCATGGTAGTTCAGTGGTTAGAATACCTGCCCAGAAAGTGGGAGACCTGTGTTTGAGTCCCAGTCATGTCACTATTTTTCACACTTGATATTCCTTGGGATTCAGCTGTATGGTTTTACCATGCAAAGTAAAAACACCTTTCCTTGATCCTTGTAGTTTAACAAAAGTGTTATATAATATGTCTATTTTTGAAAAAGACATATGTAAATATGAAGAGGAAAAAAGCATTTTTTTTTCAATCCAAACAATGAAATTATGAAATCTGATCATGCCTCATCAATATCAATATTTCCCTGGAAAACTCAAGGAATTTCTTAATGGCTTGATACTGGGCACCCTGTTAAAGGAATGTCAAATGTATTCCAAGCTTAAAATTCTTTCATTATTGATAATTAATGGTAGTAGTAATATTGTTAATTAATTCTTTGACAGCTAAGGTTATTTCACACATGAGCTCCCTCTGGGAGCCACTTTCACCTAAGTCATACAATTATTGGCTATCCTGATTGATAGCTACAAGTAATTTAGGGTATGAATGAGTTGCATATTCAACTATTAAATACTTTTGAATCGATTTTAATAAAGTTGCATCATATTTGACAGAGTATTTACCAAATGTGGCTTTTGATTCCAAATGCATTTTATTGCCATTGTCATCAGTTTGAATTTCAAGATCCTTGACTAATTGAAAGAGTTGGAGATCGAGAGCGTAGTATTGACCAAAAGCCAGAGTCCTTGGTGTATGTGGAAGGTGTGGAGGCGCAGGCACTCTTCAACTTCCTGATGGGCTGTCGCAGTTGCGTTGCCCCCACTGGCGCCCTAGCAGGCATTCCTCCAACTCTGCTCTCTCCAGTGGCATTTAAGGGTGCAGCACTTGGTGCACTCAAGGTTTGCATTTAAGCAATTATAAGATTTTGAGAAAGTGTACAAAGAACCTCCTAACATTGAAGAAAATTTTGTTCTCTTCTCTTTCAAGACAGGCATGTTTCATCCATGCCTATAGGTAGTTAGAATTTTAAAAATTCAGTTGGCTGCATATATGCTTGTTATTTAAGTAATAATAGATTTATCTGTCAATCCATTTGGATATTTTCATGTTCTGTTGACTGACAAAATTTCTAAGGGAAAAAAGTTGCCGAATAATATCCATTCCCATCCCTAATTCTCTTTCCTTAACTATTTCACCTCTTCCATGAACACTTCTTAAATATTTTGCCCATAATTTTCCATTTTTTATTTTCCTTGTAAATTTTTCCGTTTTTTTATGAGAGTAAAATCCTTAATTCCAACAATGTTACCCTCACAGAAGTAACAAATGGGTCATTCCACATCAGTTCATCCAGCCCATAAAACTAACCATAATCAGATTTTGATAAAACTTGGTATGTTTTATCCTTTCATATAGTTCTGAAGACATGCAAAGTTTCTGTTCTCCATCTCAACCTCTTTTATTAGCAATCATTTAAAGTTTTGGTTAAACTGTAATTTTTCAATTCCCAAGGCCTCTATGGAGGCTTGTATCTCAAGAGGAATGTATCCATCTTATTTATCACTCAATTCTTATGAAATTCTCAGTTTTATCAGAGAAACCATGAGGATTTCAGAAAAAAATAAGTTATATTCTCAGAGGTATCATAAATTCTTAAAACATGTTAGTTTCATAAGATTCAAGAAAGTTTCTTATGCAAAACAAGGTTGCTTAAAGAATTAATCTGATAATAATAACTTAATATATAAAAAGCAAATATCTGTCCGTCCGTCCTTCCCCTATTTATCTCAAAAACGGCTAGACTTAGAGATCTGAAACAAACTGCATTGTGTTTCTACGATCCTGAAACCCCCAGGAAAACTATTCTCATCTCTGTAAAGGCCCGGGTTCGAACCCNAATATCACATTTGACACAGCTTGCACCAGAAGTCCCTTCGATCACATTTGTTATTCCACTCATTGTAACGATTGCATAGTCCCTAGGTTCCGTAGGAAAAGAGATTCAGAGCCTTTCAGCGAGGGCAAAAAACGTTACGTCGCATCTTTTGTAATGTTGGAATTTGTGCCTCGTCCATTCATGAGATCGTCATCTCCCGTGTAATTCGGCAGGTCCAAGGTCGACTGCTCATGTCTCTTTATCACTCTTTTCTTTGCTATTTCGTAAGATTGCGTCAAAGGAACTTGTTCCTACAAGCAGCGACCTTGCTTCTTCGAGACCGCTTCACTAGCGAAAAGCAATATCCAATCTCGTTTGCGGAGGAATAAAGTGTTGGCTGATCCAGTAAGGCTCGGGAGTCACTGTTGGAATTACCTGACAACAATGCTTCCATTGTTGCTGCCCAACTCGCTACGTCAAAGAGTTCCAAACATGGCATTGTTTCGAGTTGTTAGTTGTCACGGTAAATGAATGAAGTCCATGGTGACTCATCGGAGTTTTAACAGAAGGGAAAGGTGCATTTCCCAAGCTGCTTATGGTTGATGAATTAGAGGACTTGTTATGAATTCTTGTTGCATAATTATCTAGCGGGAAATGATCACTTTTTATTTTACCTTGGCAGCAATCAATTGTGCTTTGATGCTAGAAGTGGCTTAAGGAATAATTTAAGCAGAAGTGTTTTCTTTGCGCTTTGAGTATTTATGAATACGCATGTTTTCTAAATGTTTCTCGCTGTTTAATATTTATCGGTTTGTAAGGGTAATATTAAATGTTATTTTTTGTTAATTTTAGTTGCTGTTTATTTTATTCCTAAGCGATTTCTCTTAGGAAAATGTTTTAAATTCTGGAAGTACATACACACGTACACATATATAACATTTTAGCATTTAGTTTTGTAACTAAAATTAGTGTGAATTGGTTTTTTTTAACATTTACTCTGAATCTTTACTGGAAAAATTGCAATTTATACGTAAAAATTCGTTCTTTTACATGCGATTCAGTTTAGAACTTTAAATGAAAATAATCTTAAAGAGTATCCAATTCGTTTGTGTCTGGGAGTGGCGGAAATGGGATTTTTATTAAATTAAAATTTAATTTTTATTCATCTTTAATAAATGATGTATGAATCCATTATCATCCGATGTAATACATGTAGCGATTCATAGTTGATTTTTTTTTCTGTCGTAGCATTTCGCATTATTGCTGTCGTGATACAATTATCAGCAGTTTTCTCTGTTGTAATTCAATCAATATGCTCAATTTTTATTTAATTCTCATGATGGCAATCTACAACAATACATATATGTATGTATGAATGTATGCATATATATATGATAATAACAATTTATTTTTTAGGGTTTGATGTTTAAACCAGACTGCGGGCTGAGAAATTTACAGACGTACTGAAGGATCCTTTCCTTGTTCTATAGCGTCAAAAAAGAGCATGCATCTCAGATGCTGTTTGACAAGCATGTATGCGGAGATTATTCTTAGCATGTGACTCACCCTCCTTTTATTTGCATCTTCATCGTAAAAGAATTTCGGATCGAGTCATTCCGTAAGCATAAATAGCTATTTGCATTCTCTCTCCATAGTACTTGCCTTTATATGTCTAAAGTTGAGGTACCTAATGGTATTTGTACTTGCAGTTAATATTTGTCAGTTGTCAGTTCTTATAAAGTAAAATTTATATTTTTAGAATCAATTAGGACATTTGATCGTTTGTTAAAAGTTCGTACTGCATTTAGGTTAATGCTGATTTAACACATCCTCTATATCATTAGATAGGGTTAGGTGTGAGAAGGGATTTGGAAGTCCCAGTCTCGCCCTTCAATAAAGGCGTTATGTTACTGCTGTTGTTGTTATTATTACTATTAGCAACCAAAAGCTTTGGGGAAGGAGTGAGGCTTATAAGGCAAGATGAGGAGTGATGTATCTTGCCATTGCAATCCACACACAGGTGGACAAGTTAATAAGTAAAAACTAATACATTCAACTAAATATGGATACAAATAAAAACACAAAGGGTTGTGGGGAAAAAAACTCCTCAACTGAAGGTTTACGGAGAAAATTTCTAAACGAGTCTAGGGCCGGATCTGATACCTAAACAATATCACAATGAACCTTTTCTTCACCATTTTTACCACCTTAAGTGTCTAATAATTACCACATATCTAATATTTGGACAAATTTATACTTATTTGCGGATGTAGAATACACTGGAAAACAGAAAAAAGTTTCCTGGAAAACTCAGGGAATTTTTGAATGCTTGGATGGTGGACACACTGTTACATAGAAAAAAAGCAAGAAATATTGAGATGCAATTCAATTCGTCAATATATTGGAAACTATTGGAAGATCAGCTTGATAAAATTTAAAATAAGAATGTAAGAATAAAATGAGATTCCTTTCATGATTAATTTTAGATGATTCATTTAAATTCTAAAAGTAGATTCCTTTCAGTAGATGATTCATTTAAATTCTAAAAAAATCTATAAATATGGTTCACTGGTAATCCTAAGTAACTATATTATTAATTGTCATTTAATTCAAGCATTTTGCTCCTTATTTTAAAGAAATTCAAGGAAAAATCGTACGAAATGTATGAAAATTCTGTAATTATAAAAATAGTTGCGATTCTATTCTGTCTAGTGTTTCTTTTTTCGTTTCCGTGGAGAAAACTCTTGCTTATCCTTACCCAACGGGATAAGAGGTTTCAAAGGATAAACCTGACAGCCACCTGACAATTTTTCCCTTCTCGATCGCGTAATTTCCCTTCAATCGCGACGAGAATTCTTATTATGTAACGGTAATCCCGTCGTCCTTCAAACACAAAGATGTCGGGATCGTTTCCAGGAGAACGCTCTTTCATTAAAAAAGTAGACCGTACACCTGAAGAATCTTGGCTTTCGACGTACTGTGCGAGTTGGCATATAACTGTATCGTATTGAATGTGGATATGGGAGGAAAACTCTTCATAGTGATTTGTAATAGTGTACACTGAATTCGCTTGGATTTTTCTCTTAGTTCCATGAAAGATCCTTTAATGCGAAGTATTTAAGCTTGCAATAATATCCTAGCGTACACAGCGCCGCAGTTGAAGACACTTCAGAGTGGGTAAGTGAGCAAAGTGGGTGGTGTAATGTAGTATCCCTCTGTTGACCAATAGCCTTATTGACATCCCAACTGTCGTCGAGATATATTTCAGCAAGTCGGCTGTCAGTAAGCTGTCTTTTCGCCGAGTTGTCCCTGGGCCAGGTAAACGACTATTAGTACACTACTAAAATTGTACACCCTTCTGTAATGTAGTATCCCTATATCAACGATTTGTCTTCCCGACATGCCAACTGTCTCCGAGTTGTCTTGTCGACAACTTACTCATCGCCAACCTTCCCACCCAACCTTTTCACTTGCTCAGCAAATATCACATTTGACACAGCTTGCACCAGAAGTCCCTTCGATCACATTTGTTATTCCACTCATTGTAACGATTGCATAGTCCCTAGGTTCCGTAGGAAAAGAGATTCAGAGCCTTTCAGCGAGGGCAAAAAACGTTACGTCGCATCTTTTGTAATGTTGGAATTTGTGCCTCGTCCATTCATGAGATCGTCATCTCCCGTGTAATTCGGCAGGTCCAAGGTCGACTGCTCATGTCTCTTTATCACTCTTTTCTTTGCTATTTCGTAAGATTGCGTCAAAGGAACTTGTTCCTACAAGCAGCGACCTTGCTTCTTCGAGACCGCTTCACTAGCGAAAAGCAATATCCAATCTCGTTTGCGGAGGAATAAAGTGTTGGCTGATCCAGTAAGGCTCGGGAGTCACTGTTGGAATTACCTGACAACAATGCTTCCATTGTTGCTGCCCAACTCGCTACGTCAAAGAGTTCCAAACATGGCATTGTTTCGAGTTGTTAGTTGTCACGGTAAATGAATGAAGTCCATGGTGACTCATCGGAGTTTTAACAGAAGGGAAAGGTGCATTTCCCAAGCTGCTTATGGTTGATGAATTAGAGGACTTGTTATGAATTCTTGTTGCATAATTATCTAGCGGGAAATGATCACTTTTTATTTTACCTTGGCAGCAATCAATTGTGCTTTGATGCTAGAAGTGGCTTAAGGAATAATTTAAGCAGAAGTGTTTTCTTTGCGCTTTGCGTATTTATGAATACGCATGTTTTCTAAATGTTTCTCGCTGTTTAATATTTATCGGTTTGTAAGGGTAATATTAAATGTTATTTTTTGTTAATTTTAGTTGCTGTTTATTTTATTCCTAAGCGATTTCTCTTAGGAAAATGTTTTAAATTCTGGAAGTACATACACACGTACACATATATAACATTTTAGCATTTAGTTTTGTAACTAAAATTAGTGTGAATTGGTTTTTTTTAACATTTACTCTGAATCTTTACTGGAAAAATTGCAATTTATACGTAAAAATTCGTTCTTTTACATGCGATTCAGTTTAGAACTTTAAATGAAAATAATCTTAAAGAGTATCCAATTCGTTTGTGTCTGGGAGTGGCGGAAATGGGATTTTTATTAAATTAAAATTTAATTTTTATTCATCTTTAATAAATGATGTATGAATCCATTATCATCCGATGTAATACATGTAGCGATTCATAGTTGATTTTTTTTTCTGTCGTAGCATTTCGCATTATTGCTGTCGTGATACAATTATCAGCAGTTTTCTCTGTTGTAATTCAATCAATATGCTCAATTTTTATTTAATTCTCATGATGGCAATCTACAACAATACATATATGTATGTATGAATGTATGCATATATATATGATAATAACAATTTATTTTTTAGGGTTTGATGTTTAAACCAGACTGCGGGCTGAGAAATTTACAGACGTACTGAAGGATCCTTTCCTTGTTCTATAGCGTCAAAAAAGAGCATGCATCTCAGATGCTGTTTGACAAGCATGTATGCGGAGATTATTCTTAGCATGTGACTCACCCTCCTTTTATTTGCATCTTCATCGTAAAAGAATTTCGGATCGAGTCATTCCGTAAGCATAAATAGCTATTTGCATTCTCTCTCCATAGTACTTGCCTTTATATGTCTAAAGTTGAGGTACCTAATGGTATTTGTACTTGCAGTTAATATTTGTCAGTTGTCAGTTCTTATAAAGTAAAATTTATATTTTTAGAATCAATTAGGACATTTGATCGTTCGTTAAAAGCTCGTACTGCATTTAGGTTAATGCTGATTTAACACATCCTCTATATCATTAGATAGGGTTAGGTGTGAGAAGGGATTTGGAAGTCCCAGTCTCGCCCTTCAATAAAGGCGTTATGTTACTGCTGTTGTTGTTATTATTACTATTAGCAACCAAAAGCTTTGGGGAAGGAGTGAGGCTTATAAGGCAAGATGAGGAGTGATGTATCTTGCCATTGCAATCCACACACAGGTGGACAAGTTAATAAGTAAAAACTAATACATTCAACTAAATATGGATACAAATAAAAACACAAAGGGTTGTGGGGAAAAAAACTCCTCAACTGAAGGTTTACGGAGAAAATTTCTAAACTGTTGAAGCATCAGTCGTTAGGATGCATGTAGGAATACGAGTAGATGCGTTTATTTTACCACTGTTGTTCCTTAATTAATGCTAGAATATCTTTAAAGACGTTGAAGCTGCAGTAAAGAAAACGTAACTGAAATAAGCCGGAAATTCTACAAGGTAAAAGAAAATGTTTAAAAATATTTTTTCTCCTAATGCAAATCAGATTAATCTATTTACCATCGTAGTTTTTCAAGTCACTGATCACCATCTTCTCTGGGCATAAATTTTATGGAACAAGGAAGACTATGCATGTTATAGCATTGCGTAGCAACCTCAGCAGACTTTCGTCTCTATGAAAGAACTATTACGCTCTTTGAGAAGGAATAATCCTTTCTTTCCCATGCTATATTCAGACCCGAGCCGAATGGAGTGGCAGCTTTACCCGTTGAACGTACTACTAACTTATTCGAGCTAACTTGAACCCGTGACCTAAGGGCCTGGCCCTTGTAGACCTCTACTCTATAGTAACTCTGAAAGGGGCAAGAGAGATTGTAATCTGTTCGATACAAAGGGTGAATTTATTTACACATAACAACGGATCCCGCTGATTATTTAACTTGGAAGTTTCAGGTTTTCACCGTTTAACTTGATTTTTAGGTGGTCGGGGCTCCTGCACATCCCCGGTGCCATGCAACGTGAAAACGTCTCCCAGATGAGATACTTTTTGCTCCCTCCGCTAGGTGGCGTGTCCATGTGTTTCGCAACAACGAGGTCATTCCGTCTTCTGTCTCTTTTCCTCGGTTCACGGACGGTCACGTTGCGTGGACTCATTCGTCTGCATTATCCCGTGTCGGGTTCACACTCGCGACGCGACCTTCGATGCAAAAATCTTCCCCCGTCTCCCGGGAGACGTTTATTGCGCTGAGAGAAAGATGGGACGTTAGAAACGGCTTAAATCACTGTCAACACGAGGTCTCCGACAGAAGTGTCGCGTCTATAAATAGGTATTTGCCTATGAAAAGGTGTTTCCAGAGGCGGGTGATTCACCCCCTTCTGTAGATGGAGCATTTCGATTGCATATGCAAATGGGCGTGACGTTGAGAGCATTGGAAAGAGTGACACTGTACTTTCATGGCCGGATTCAGACGGTTACGATTCAGAAAAGCAGTTTTGAAGTGTCGAGAAAGCGACTGTAAAATGTTTTCTTCGACTACTCCTGAATTATTTGAAATCAACCCTGAAATGAAATTATGTTGGACGATCGCTTTAAAAATCAAGAGATGCGAACAGAAACATATATAACGAATTATTCGTTCATGAATGAAGATATTAGACTAGATTTAACTATTATTGTGATGTAATCACAAATTTAGTGTATATTTGTAGTTTGAAATGTTATTAGTTATCAATTAATATGTTAATAAACTGTAATCTAGTAGTAGTAGTATTGTTAAAAGTGCTTTGACAGCTTAGATCATTTTGCACGTAGGCCCCCACCGGGAATCGAACCCGGGACCGCTTTCACCGAAGTCGAACGCGTTGCCCACTTGGCTATCCGGGAGCCCTTACTGTAATCTAATTAATGTAAATGACTTTTTTATATATAATTTTGTATGACGTTGGATGAACACATTTATTATTATTGTTGTTGTTAGTATATTATAGTTATATAAATTATATCCGTCCCGGATAAACCCGGGACAAAGAAATTTTTGAATTGATTTTAAACTGGGAGTCTCCTTTAAAGTTTAGTTTTGGCTAATTCTACGATTCTGTAGTCAACAATTATATTGTTAACAGCGTCGAAAAGTCATTTATCTTAGCCTTTGAAATATTTATCATGTATATATCCGAATCTACCGTAATTTACTTTACGCTAGTACTCAAAACGGGACAGGATTAAAATTTGACCGGGACCATTCCTTCAAGCATAGGTTTTAGGGAATGGATTGCTTTGCCTGGCGAACTTATCTATTCGTATCCGAAAAATTCAATAACTTTCACAGATTTGCATAAATCTTTTCTTTTCCAATGTTGTGTATCTCCGTACGATGTATACGACCTTCTGTATGAATGTATGTTTGTCTTCCTCCAGTAATGAATCCAGTACAACCTGTTACATATAACGTTACTTACTTTGTTTTTAATAGATTAATTCGGCTTCACGCCTTACGTATGAAATTTAAATGGGCAGGCGTAACCTTGTGGAAAGCCTTGGTAGTTGACAAAAGAAGAGAAAGACTTTGTTGATTTTCCACAGTATATTTTCAACACGACCGGTTTCGCTACCGGAGTAGCATCATTAAAAAAAAAACTGATGATGCTACTCCGGTAGCGAAACAGGTCGTGTTGAAAATATAATGTGGAAAATCAACAAAGTCTTTCTCTTATTTTGTCAATATTGACGATTCGCATGTATTTATACGTATATCTTTGACGATGTTTAAATGTACCTCTTATGAGAAGTTTTGGAGAGGTTTCTCTCCCGTCTTATAGGGAACGCTGGGAAATATAAGTAATACATTTAGCTCCCCTCGATCGTTGCCTCCTGTCCGGTTTGAAAATTGCAGCGGTTTTTATTACGAATAAAATATTTGAGAACTTGAGAATATTTGTCTCCAAACTCGAGTTCCATCAGCTGCTTGCGGAGTGTTTTTAAACTTCTAATTCAATAACAGCCGTGTTCCTTATATTTCAACGGGAATCAGGACGTTGTTTATATGTAATTGCATCCATGGTAGTCATAAATGGGCGTGTCTGCAGCGAAGACGGGCAGGATGCATACATTAAAGGCGCGGTAGTAATTTGTTGGAAAACTCTTTTCTGCAAACATTCCATGGATGAATTCGGATAAATTCTGTCGCAAAAGTTTCGTTGATATTACAGTATCACCAAAACGTACGACCATATCTGTGGGAGCGGGTAGGAACAAAAATTTTATGATACTGTGGAACCTTGGTTAACGACGTTTATCAGTTCCAGGAACACCGTTGTAATACAAGGCTAGATTCGCCATTAACAAACTGAATGTGAATTATGCAGATAGACTCTTTTAAGTATTATGAAAACATGATTCATACAATTTATTAATTTATATTTACTTCAGAATATTTATGATTAATAGAATGAATAGTTATAAAAGCAGTTTATAACTGTCGATCTTCAACAGAGGGCGTCGTAAACCAAAGCTCGTGTCGTTACCCGAGACATTTTTTGATTACAGCCACTCGTCGTTAACCAAGTACGTCGTTAAGCTAGGCCGTCGTTAACCAAGGCACCACTATATTTTCGTATGAGTTTAGAAAGGTTTTCGGGAAATTCGGGCCGTAATTTGAGATAGTAGTTAACGGGGAATGCTTGTATACACCGCCGAATATTCTCATATAAGCATCATCATTGTCAACTTTAACTATTTTAGATATCACAATCAATAGTTCTACCGCAATGACTTTAATAAGATTGATCGCGCACCAGTTGACTCCATGGTTACCCTTTTTTTCGTCGTCTTGATCAATTGCATATCATTTGGCTTCTCAAGCATCCATCATTTAACACCGTTGCCATGGTCTTAGCACAACTACTGCGCTCGTTGCTAGGGTCCATCGCGATCCATTTGACTTCTTCTTTAGCCTTTATCCAACTTAACTTCGTTGTTAGTATCGATTAATGTTAGTGACTCTAAGAACGTGGTCCTGTGTTGTTTCGGTCATCCTTCATCCGCCATATGCCGCAGCGACATGCAGGGGATTTACCAAATGTTTTTTTTTTTTCATTTGCAGACGCTCGGAAACATCTGTTAAGTGCGAGCGATTAATCATTCCAGGAAAGCATGCAGCATCCTATTTTTCATCATTCCAGCGTGCGCGAAGTCATTACAAGGCATTTTCTTCTCTTTAATGACCATGTCATCCGTGATGCTGTGCTTTGGGATTTATTTTGCTTGAAAACTTTCTGATTTTTGTTTAGTCCCAACTTTCCGTTGCGTTTATTCCCCACGAGAGAGTGGAATTTGGCAGGATTTTCCGCAGGATCTTCCTAGTCTGTTGTTGGTTTAGATCAGGGCTACCAAACTTTGGGTCCTCTCGTCCAAGTTTTGAAACGACCGTGTAATCCCTCCAAAGTTTAGCAAATACCTTTCCCTCTCGGAAACTTGTGTTTGTTGATGAAACGGGTCAACTCATTAATGCGATAGCTCTCTCGAATTAGTAGTCGATCGTCTGTAGATTATTTTATAGTGTACTGAATAGAATCGTTTCTGAGTTCTTATCGTGATTAGGAAAATATGTTTCAATTCCTGCCGTACGCCTTATGGCAGCGTGCAGGGTGTTCATGTAGTTTCAGATGTTACTGCGAAGAGGAAAATGTAACATTGTTTCACTTACATCTCAGTCATACCCATGGTTGTCATCGTAGCTACCTATACTAGAGTAATATCAATCCGTCCCGGATAAACCCGGGACAAAGAAATTTTTGAATTGATTTTAAACTGGGAGTCTCCTTTAAAGTTTAGTTTTGGCTAATTCTACGATTCTGTAGTCAACAATTATATTGTTAACAGCGTCGAAAAGTCATTTATCTTAGCCTTTGAAATATTTATCATGTATATATCCGAATCTACCGTAATTTACTTTACGTTAGTACTCAAAACGGGACAGGATTAAAATTTGACCGGGACCATTCCTTCAAGCATAGGTTTTAGGGAATGGATTGCTTTGCCTGGCGAACTTATCTATTCGTATCCGAAAAATTCAATAACTTTCACAGATTTGCATAAATCTTTTCTTTTCCAATGTTGTGTATCTCCGTACGATGTATACGACCTTCTGTATGAATGTATGTTTGTCTTCCTCCAGTAATGAATCCAGTACAACCTGTTACATATAACGTTACTTACTTTGTTTTTAATAGATTAATTCGGCTTCACGCCTTACGTATGAAATTTAAATGGGCAGGCGTAACCTTGTGGAAAGCCTTGGTAGTTGACAAAAGAAGAGAAAGACTTTGTTGATTTTCCACAGTATATTTTCAACACGACCGGTTTCGCTACCGGAGTAGCATCATTAAAAAAAAAACTGATGATGCTACTCCAGTAGCGAAACAGGTCGTGTTGAAAATATAATGTGGAAAATCAACAAAGTCTTTCTCTTATTTTGTCAATATTGATGATTCGCATGTATTTATACGTATATCTTTGACGATGTTTAAATGTACCTCTTATGAGAAGTTTTGGAGAGGTTTCTCTCCCGTCTTATAGGGAACGCTGGGAAATATAAGTAATACATTTAGCTCCCCTCGATCGTTGCCTCCTGTCCGGTTTGAAAATTGCAGCGGTTTTTATTACGAATAAAATATTTGAGAACTTGAGAATATTTGTCTCCAAACTCGAGTTCCATCTGCTGCTTGCGGAGTGTTTTTAAACTTCTAATTTAATAACAGCCGTGTTCCTTATATTTCAACGGGAATCAGGACGATGTTTATATGTAAGTCATAAATGGGCGTGTCTGCAGCGAAGACGGGCAGGATGCATACATTAAAGGCGCGGTAGTAATTTGTTGGAAAACTCTTTTCTGCAAACATTCCATGGATGAATTCGGATAAATTCTGTCGCAAAAGTTTCGTTGATATTACAGTATCACCAAAACGTACGACCATATCTGTGGGAGCGGGTAGGAACAAAAATTTTATGATACTGTGGAACCTTGGTTAACGACGTTTATCAGTTCCAGGAACACCGTTGTAATACAAGGCTAGATTCGCCATTAACAAACTGAATGTGAATTATGCAGATAGACTCTTTTAAGTATTATGAAAACATGATTCATACAATTTATTAATTTATATTTACTTCAGAATATTTATGATTAATAGAATGAATAGTTATAAAAGCAGTTTATAACTGTCGATCTTCAACAGAGGGCGTCGTAAACCAAAGCTCGTGTCGTTACCCGAGACATTTTTTGATTACAGCCACTCGTCGTTAACCAAGTACGTCGTTAAGCTAGGCCGTCGTTAACCAAGGCACCACTATATTTTCGTATGAGTTTAGAAAGGTTTTCGGGAAATTCGGGCCGTAATTTGAGATAGTAGTTAACGGGGAATGCTTGTATACACCGCCGAATATTCTCATATAAGCATCATCATTGTCAACTTTAACTATTTTAGATATCACAATCAATAGTTCTACCGCAATGACTTTAATAAGATTGATCGCGCACCAGTTGACTCCATGGTTACCCTTTTTTTCGTCGTCTTGATCAATTGCATATCATTTGGCTTCTCAAGCATCCATCATTTAACACCGTTGCCATGGTCTTAGCACAACTACTGCGCTCGTTGCTAGGGTCCATCGCGATCCATTTGACTTCTTCTTTAGCCTTTATCCAACTTAACTTCGTTGTTAGTATCGATTAATGTTAGTGACTCTAAGAACGTGGTCCTGTGTTGTTTCGGTCATCCTTCATCCGCCATATGCCGCAGCGACATGCAGGGGATTTACCAAATGTTTTTTTTTTTCATTTGCAGACGCTCGGAAACATCTGTTAAGTGCGAGCGATTAATCATTCCAGGAAAGCATGCAGCATCCTATTTTTCATCATTCCAGCGTGCGCGAAGTCATTACAAGGCATTTTCTTCTCTTTAATGACCATGTCATCCGTGATGCTGTGCTTTGGGATTTATTTTGCTTGAAAACTTTCTGATTTTTGTTTAGTCCCAACTTTCCGTTGCGTTTATTCCCCACGAGAGAGTGGAATTTGGCAGGATTTTCCGCAGGATCTTCCTGGTCTGTTGTTGGTTTAGATCAGGGCTACCAAACTTTGGGTCCTCTCGTCCAAGTTTTGAAACGACCGTGTAATCCCTCCAAAGTTTAGCAAATACCTTTCTCTCTCGGAAACTTGTGTTTGTTGATGAAACGGGTCAACTCATTAATGCGATTGCTCTCTCGAATTAGTAGTCGATCGTCTGTAGATTATTTTATAGTGTACTGAATAGAATCGTTTCTGAGTTCTTATCGTGATTAGGAAAATATGTTTCAATTCTCCATTGGTATTGGTCCATTTCTCCCTGCCGTACGCCCTATGGCAGCGTGCAGGGTGTTCATGTAGTTTCAGATGTTACTGGGAAGAGGAAAATGTATCATTGTTTCACTTACATCTTAGTCATACCCATGGTTGTCATCGTAGCTACCTATGTGAGAGTAATATTATATATATAATATAAAGCTCGATACGTTTTGTGAAAATTGCTTCCCTAAATCAGTGAGCGTTACTCAGATGCTTCAGGACGCAAGATGGGAATCTCTGGAAGAAAGAAGATTTAAACTAAGACTTAATTTACTTAATAAGTTCAGGGAAGTTACGTACATTCTTAGCAGATTTAGCTGAGATTATGCGTTCTCCCTATTACTCAGGCCGTTCTGATACTGAGAGAAAAATCAGAGAAATAGTTGCTAGAAATAATCGTTTCAAATATTTGTTTTTTTTCCGCGAACGATACGCGAAGGTAATCGATTAGGGAAGTAGAGTCATAGTGCATGCACCTCCTGCCATGCGTCGAAAGGGTGATTACATATGTAGACGTAGAAAAGCCTTCAAATTGGTCACTTATTGAATACTATGAAAATTGTTATTCATAGGGTCTTTGAATGGCTTTTAGTGGGTATTTACTTCTTTTTTCATTCTGGCTTAATAAGGAAATTGAAGGCAAACTACCTCACTCCTCATCTAGCCTAGTCATCTCATTCCATCTGCAAAGCTTCTGGTACTTAATGGTGGATGAGTTGAGAATCGAAACCACCGTGAAACAATAGTAAATATATTGTGTATATTACCTTTACCATAAGAAAATGTATTCCATTTAACCGAAAATTGTTGCATGAGCACCTCTTTGAATCACCTACCAAAAATATCTCTCTTGTGTTTGGAACGATTCTAAATTTTTCCATTAACATTCTTTTACTGAAGGTCTATCAATGTTCGGTATACATGATAATTCACCTTTTAATTATATATTTTATAATAATAATAATAATGCGACTTTATTCGGAGGGTATTACGAAAGAGGAATATTTGTTCAGTGGATTTAATCGAAATTATTCGTGTTGCTGTACAATTTTTATTAGAAACTCATATTTAGTTGCGAAAAATAGATTTCACATAAGTAATGTTTTAAGTTATGCGCATTGCGATGATAATGTACTTGAAAGTAATGTGAACAATTAACAATTTCCTATTCCGTATGCTGACTATTTACTTCGTCACCATGACGTAAAAACCAACCATCAATGTAAACAAGGGAAAAGAGCCACTAATCACTGGAATTTTAATGCCTTTTGAAAAGATTTTAACCTGAAAATTAGGAAATGTATTTAGTTTTAGTATTTAGTGTTACGGGGCGGCCAATTATGTTTGCACCCGGGCGGAAGATAGGCCGAGCACGGCCCTACATCATATTTAAAGGATATAGCTTGAAAAAAGTGCTCAGAGTAGAACTACTTTGTGGGTTTAGAAACCTAACTTTGCACTGTGAAAAAATACACCTCCGGAGGAAAACACCCACAAGAAGGGGGGTAAAAAAAACTATTTCCAACTTGCTTTATAGTAAATTTTATCCAGAGAATTCGTCGCTTAAAAAAATTCCTAGCCACCGCTCCCTCGTGCACGTCCAAAAAATAATTACATCAGAAATTCAATGTAGTTTATTTTATCAACATTTAAGTGGCATTTTATCTGTAACGGCGGTCTAACAGCTCTAATGTGTACAAGAATGCAGGAGCGATCGTCAAATGGGATTACTCTGCTGGAAGCCAATTTGAAAATCCGACAGTTGAACATCGCGGTCCGTTTAATACCCTCGCGTGGGCGTGCGGTGAAATCCTCTGTGAACGAGCGCATCCGCAAGCAAGTGCATCGCTGCAGGTCACATACTCCTCTCGTGACTCATCGTCACGACCGTTGGATATCGGCCAGCGTCGCCTTGGAAACGGCGATGAAACCGCTAAATCCTGAAAAAGGCGATGCTCTCTTGTCATTCTGCGGAGAGACGCGCTTCTCGTCGCACACAAAGAATTTCCCATTCCATTCCGGGGATGAAATTTCTCCGCCATTTCCTTCTACACTCGTTATCTACGTGTTTTTTAGGCCCATTTGACTGTAGACTTCGATAAGTGCCGCCTTTCTAGAGTATAAATCAATATTTATCGATCCTCTTTGGAAATCGATATGTATCGAATCGATTCAGGAATCGATATTTATAGTTCCTGATGTAAGAAGGGATCGACTTTGACCTTGAGTCGATTATGGTTGATATCGATTTTTTTTGATGGGGTTCTTTTCGGTTCTGATAATAGATATGTTCAGCTTGTGATCTTTGAAGCTTTAAATTATTGATCGATTCTTTTCAAATGTGTCATCATCGTTGGTATTTCCCTTTAGGTCTATCATTGTATTTTGTGCGTAGCTCTGCTTTGTTCTTTCTTGTCTGATTCTGTCTCGTGAATAGGTTGGGCAGACGTACCCCATTCCGGGTTATAAATCTTTGTTTGTTAAAATGAATTTATAGCATACTCCTTGTAGTAAGTCTCAAATGGGGTACCAATACCCCATTTTGGTGTTTGGAAATATCGTTTTTTTCTGTATTAAAGGAATACATATTTTATCGCCGTTAAGGATTGTCACTGAGTAAGCAAACTAGTGAGGGGTTTGAGAACCAAAAACCACTCCGTTGGCTACGCCTCCGGTTGAAATAAAAATTTCCCACAAGTGAACATTTAGTTACTAATCTTGTTCGTTATAGAACAGAAGTGTAGTTATTCCGAAGGCCGGTGAAGAATGTACCAAATCCTTTGTATAAATCCACAAATCTACCAATGGTAGCATAAAACTAAGAGTTAAATGAAAGATGGGTCTAGAGAGTCCCGATTTCGCCCAATAAAGACGATCGCATGTACAAGTATGTATAAAACCAAATCATGAATTTGGTCACCCTACTTGAGTGTCTGATTGCATTGTTTAATTCCTCGGAGCTGATGAACTAATCATTTTCGAGCTATTGCCTCCTAATCCCTTTATTTTTCCGTTATTACTTTGGCCATGCAATCTGTAAAAAAATTTTATTCAAAATGACCAATCCGTGTGGTCTTTCTGTATCCAGTCATTCTTATCGTACCCTTTCCTATTTGAGAACCCTCTTTTCTCCTTAAATCTGAAAAGGTTTCTATTTTGTCAAGTGGTATGGATATATATATGGATAATCAGAGCCGCGCCGTCCTATGGGTGCAAGGGGGGCATCGCACCCGGGCGGCGGCATCTGTCGTAAAGGGCGGCTACAGAAGCGTAGCCAACCAGTATTATTATTACAAGGACATAATTTGTTGTTTTCTGTGTGATACACACAATTTATCTTGGAAAGACTATGACGTGAAATTAAAGATTGGAAAACATTTAGAGGAAGAATTATGGGTAAATCTAGACGAGAAAGAAATATGAACGAAGACATAATACACTGGTTTTTCAGTCTTACGAAATAGTTTTAACCTCCAAATCAGGAAATGTATGGTTTTGGTATTGCATTTTAAGGGGCTGCAAATTATGTTCACACCCGGGCGGCAGATAGGATGGGCGCGGCTATGGATATCATTATTATTGTTGTGCTCTTTATTCGGGGAGGTTAGGCCCATGTGGTCCTCTCTCACGCCTAATCTCTAAAGTCAAATATGTTATAGCAAAACAAAAACAATTAAATGAAGAAAGAAAGATTGGGGTGTAGGAAGAAACTCCTCAGCTGCAGGCCTAAAGAGTGAAAACCTTGATAAGAGAAAACGCTCGCAAAGGAATGGGAGCGAAAAAAACACTAAAACACAGAGAGAAACAGTTTTATCAGGTTTTATCATATGTAGCTTGAATCTGTCAACCCTTCGAACCCGTTCTATGATGGTGTGGTATTTAGTTTGCTTAAGGAGAGAGGGAAGAGTAGGCGTAAAAGTTAAAAGCAAAACTAAACTTTGGAGGCAAGCTCTTTTTTTTACTGGTTGCATTGTGAGACAGACGGATATGAATAAAATATGTATGTCCTATAATTGTGATGCTACGATATTAATAATTATTATATTAGATATCGTAATGAATATATAGCATTGTA